>RJWM01001696.1:120959-147074 GCA_004363535.1 Dasyprocta punctata | reverse complement strand
TTTTTTTTTTTTTTTTTTTTTTGAGACACAGTCTTGCTATGTAGTTCAGGCTTCCCCTGAACTCACCGTGAAGCCCAGGTTGGCCTTGAACTTGCAGCAACCCTCCTGCCTCAGCCTCCTGAGTGCTGGGATTATAGGCGAGTACCACCACACCTGGCTCAAAAGTCAGTTTTGAAAGAAAACAGATTGGCCCATAGGAAAAAATTTAAATTAGGAGTTGCTTTATACTTCGGAAAATTTCTAAAGTATACATGTTTTAATCTAATAATGTATAACATTCTTCTTTTAAACTTTTTTGACCATGAAATGCAAATATTATTGACCTATTCGTAAGGTCTTTGTAAAATATGAATTTTTTCATGGTAATGGTAATCTAACCCTAGGACTTTGGGCCTGCTAGGCTGGTGTGTGCCACCAGCCCCCATCTCCACACTTTTCATTGCCATCTTGCAAGTAAAATAATTAATGACTGTTGGCATTGTTTTATAGACTGTCCTATAAAAGTAATATTGGTAAGTTGAATGACATGAATAAATGTATCATCTTAAACATAAACTTGTATTATGTAATTTGTAATTAGCTCGTGTTCATGGGTTACCTTTTTAAAAAGTTGACGTACAATTTTACTTATTCATGGACTACAGTGTAATTTTTTTTTAAAGCATAGACTAACTTAAATTTATTCTCTCATAGTTCTGGAGGCCAGAAATCTGAATTCAGTTTCACTGGGTTGAAACTGAGCTGTCAGTAGAACTGTACTGGAGGCTCTTAAGAGAGAATCCTACAGTGTAGTATTTTGATACAAGTATGTAATGCAGTGATCAGATGAGTAATTAGCATGTTAATTCCCTCAAACATTTATTATTTCTTTGTGTTGTAAGCATTTGAAATCCTCTTATAGCTATTTTGAATAGTACAGTAATTAACAGTACTTACCATATTATGCTGTATAGCACAAGAATTTAATCTGTTAGTGACTGTTTTTGTACCATTAACCAACCTCTTTCTGTCCCTTTCTTCCCATTGCCCTTCCCAGCCTCTGGTAACTACTATTCTCCCCCCAGTTCTGTGTGAGCAGTGTCTTGATTTGATTTATGAGTGAGAATCTCAGTGTCCTGTGCCTGGTTTGTTTCACTTTACATAATGTCCTCATCTTCACCCATGTTGCTGTGATCTTTATATTCAGTTTATCCACAAAGAGCTAGGTAGTTTGTCTTTTGAACATTTTGGTTTTTGGTCTTTCATTAGACAGTTATGAAATATTTTTGGTAATAGATGATCTACATAAAAAGTATGCGGGCTGGGTTGTAGCCTGGTGGTAGAGCACTTATCTAGCTTTTTTTTTTTTTTTTTTTTGCGGCACCGGAGATTGAACTCACAACCTCGCGCCTGCCAGGGCAGGCGCTTAAGGCACTGAGCCAAACTCCTGGCCCTGGTTTTTCGAGGCAGGGTCGCACTATGTAGCTCAGGCCGGCCTTGCACTCGCGTTGTAACCCAAGCCGGCCTCGAACTCACAACGCTCCGCCTACCTCAGCCTCCCGAGCGCTGGGATTAAAGGCGTGCGCCACCACGCCCGGCTGCACTTCTCTAGCTTATACGAGGCTTTGGGTTGTATCCCAGCACTGGAAAAAACAAAAGCAACGACAAAAAAACCAAATAACTGACAAATCAAAAAACCAGCCAAGGTCTGCTAAGCAGGAGCTCCTTCATACAGCTCACATCTTTTGTTTTTTGAGACAGGGTCTCACTATATAGAATAAACTGGCTGTGAACCCTCTGTGTACTACAGACTTCCTTGAACTTACAATTTTCCTGCCTCATCCTCCTGAGTGCTGGAATTATAGGTATGTGCCACTGTGCCTGGGACAACTAGCATTTTTTTTTTTTTTCCTTCGGCACTGGGGATTGAACTCACAACCTCGAGCCTGCCAGGGCTGGCGCTTAAGGCACTGAGCCAAACTCCCGGCCCTGGTTTTTTGAGGCAGGGTCGCATTGTGTAGCTCAGGCCGGCCTTGTGCTCGCGTTGTAGCTCAAGCCGGCCTCGAACTCACAATGCTCCAGCCTACCTCAGCCTCCCAAGTGCTGGGATTAAAGGCGTGCGGCACCACGCCTGGCTGACAACTAGCATTTTGACTCAAAACTTGCTTTTGGTCCTAACTATAAGGAAGAAATTACCCTGGTGTATCCCAGTTGTGTGACTCAATGTCGTTAAACGTTTTGCCTTCCTTAATTTTTGGCTCTGAAGTTTCATCTAAATAAAAATTACTTTTAAAATTAATTCTGAGTCTGTGTTATATGTTAGTAAATATATTTTCTCCTTAATGTGAAAAAACATGTGTGTTCATTATAGGAAAAAGAAATCTTAATCATAATTTATAATACATTTTAATGTATGAGGTATGATAAAAATATGGTTAATATTTAAATTTAAAAAAAAATATTGTAAGAGATACATTGCCATTAATTCTCATGGTACTTCCCCTTTGTTTCAAACACATTCACATATCATTCTTGCCACTTCCTGATGCAATTTTAAAAGTCCTGTTTTGTAAGTGTCTTTATAGTTGTGCTGTTGTGGCTGCCTCAGTGTCCTGAATCAATTCAAATGAAAGTTTACCTTTCATTTTCATTTTTACTTTGGGGAAGAGCCAGATGCCTCACGGTGCCAGATCCAGTGAATAAAGTGGGTGAGGGCACACTGTAATCTGTGTGTGCTTTAACCTGTTTAACAGTAATGTCATATATGTTCTTTTATTTATTTATTTATTTAGTTTTTTAAAATTTGTATTTTTTGGTGGCACCAGGAACTGAACTCACAACCTCGCGCCTGCCAGACAGGCACTTAAGCCACTGAGCCAAACTCAGTGAGGCAGGGTCACACTATGTAGCTCAGGCCGGCCTTTGTGCTCACGTTGTAGTCCAAGCCAACTTCGAACTCAATGCTCCTACTACCTCAGCCTCCTGAGTGCTGGGATTAAAGGCGTGCATCACCATACCCGGCTTTCAATTTATTTTGATACAACTTTTCGTATGGTGATATAGAAGATCTTCAAGCCAAAATGAGTATTTGGCCATTTGTGTATACACCTTCACAGTATCTTACATCTTTTAGTAAGAAAAACACCGAAGAATAAAGACGTGGCACAACTAACTAGGTATGGTGAGAATCTGCTCCAAACATTTTTTTTTTTTTGAGGTAAGAGCACCACACTCCTGTTCAGTTAAGAAAACTATCCTTACAATTCAGGATGTGTGTGGTTTTTTTTTTTTTTTTTTGTACCAGGGATCGAACTCATGACTTCACGTTTACCAGGCAGGAGATTTTTTATTTTTAAGCAGGGCCTAGAACACATTAACTGCTATTTCGATGGTGAGTGGCAGAACTGCGCACCCAGCTTATGCCATAAATTCATAGGGAATAGGTTCCTGCAACTCAGGCTCCTTGCCATTGGTTCTAACGAAGTGTGATTCTCTGGGCAGGGCAGGCCAGGTCTTCAGTTGAACCCAGGTACCTTTCTCTTTGGATTCCTTTTTGTGATCATTTTCTGTGATGCATTTTAGGAAGGTGTGTCCAAGTGCTTAGTATTTCTAGTTTGCACATTATTTCTCTTACCCAATATCTTGTTCTTTCTTGCTTATGGCAGCCATTGGCATGCTGAATGGTATTGTAAACTGTTCCAGTTTTGCCATGGTAACATTTGTGTGGCATTTCTTTTTGAACAGTATGCATTGTCTTGATGTTTACATTATCATCCTTTTTATAGATTCACATATATTTGGCCAAAGGAGCAACCCCATGTTTTTTAGAAGTTCAGAGAACGTATACTGGATTCTTTTCTTTCCCTTTGTGTTCATTTTGGTGAATTACTGGAAGATGGCGATTGAACTGAAAGGCCACACTAATGTTTTTATGAATCTGCTTTTCTGTTCAATGGTACTTGCCAGTGGTTTTCGCCATGTTTTTGATCACACCTCATAAAAACCCAAAAGAGGAATCACAGAACAGCTTTGGAAAGTGACAAGCAATGGATGAGTATTCAAAGCAAAGGTAGTCTTTTTTTTTTTTTTTTTTTTTTTTTTTTTTTTTTGCGGCACCGGGGATTGAACTCACTTAGTATTTCTAGTTTGCACATTATTTCTCTTACCCAATATCTTGTTCTTTCTTGCAGGCGCTTAAGCCACTGAGCCAAACTCCCGGCCCTGGTTTTTCGAGGCAGGGTCGCACTGTGTAGCTCAGGCCGGCCTTGTGCTCGCGTTGTAGCCCAAGCCGGCCTCGAACTCACAACGCTCCGCCTACCTCAGCCTCCCGAGTGCTGGGAGTGCTGGGATTAAAGGCGTGCGCCACCACGCCCGGCAAAGCAAAGATAGTCTTGAGGGACATTAATATATCTATCTTTTTTGTTACTGTTTTTTTGAGAGAGAGTCTCACTGTGTAGTTCAGGCTGGCCTTGAACTCATTGTGTAGCCCAGGCTGGCCTCTGAACTCACAGTGATCCTCCTGCCTCGGTCACTCGTGCTGGGACTACAGGTGTGCACCAACACACCTGAGAATACATGTGTCTTGTACTGTAATAAATTTTTAAAATTTAAGCATTCACTGTATTTTGATCACCCTTGTATATAATTTTAAAATATTTTTCCAAAACCGTATCATGTACGTGTACATGCAACACATACACATACTATATGTGATAATACAGAATAATAATATTTGTATTATCTTTGACCAGAATGTCATACTGTATTTGATATTATCCATTTTTTTTGGCCTAAAACTTTTTTTTTTGGTGGCACCAGGGATTAAGCTCACAACCACACGCCTGCTAGACAGGCGCTTAAGCCACTGAGCCAAACTCTCAGCCCTAGTTGTGTTTTTTTTTTGTTGTTGTTGTTTTTTGTTTTTTTTTTTTTTGAGGCAGGGTGGCACTATGTAGCTCAGGCCAGCCTTGTGCTCGCATTGTATCCCAAGCCGGCCTCGAACTCAAGACGCTTCTCCTACCTCAGCCTCCCAAGTGCTGGGATTAAAGGCGTGCGCCACTACATCCAGCTTGTCCTAAAACATTCTTAATGGGATAATTACAAATACATTTATTTTAATGTTTAAAATATTCTCTTCAAATACCTGTTTACCCCAGGTAATGCTTACTGTCTATTCTATTCTCTGGTTTTGCTCAGGCAGGAGTAAGTTGGTGTAAGGGTGTAAGGGCTTGCCTGTGAGAGTTTACATAGAAGAACAAAAGCTAGCTCCTGGTTTAATCTCAGTTTCATTCACATATTAACTTACTTTTTCTCCACTCTGCCATCATAGTTCCTGAGCAAAGATTTCTGTTTACAGGTTAATTTCTGAAGTGAATCTTGTATTATTGGGCCTTTATTTTATGCTGGGATGTTTTGAGTTATTCCCATTTATAGCAGATTAAGTATTAGTAGCAGCAAGAATGTAATACAGTAGTGTTAAAAACCTTAGTGTAAAAAGCTTTGTCTTTTGGGAGTTCAAAAGATTTTAAGTGCATAAAATAGAAATATTTGTGTGTTTCTGTAAATGCCATATAATCTAACTCATACTCTCCCTCAATGAGATATATGTATATAAAAATATGTACATATATAAAAATGTGTATTTCTGTCATATAAAGAGTGATGACTTTCTCAAAGTTAGCCTTCTAAAGATTTTATACAGCAAAGGCTATTTTATTTTATTTTATTTATTTATTTTTGAGACAGGGTCTCTATGTAGATCAGGCTGGCCTTGAACTCACTATGTAACCCAGGTTGGCCTCAGAGTCACTGCGATCCTGAGTGCTGGGATTACAGGTGTGGGCCACCATGCCTGGCAGAGTTCTTTTTAGAGCTAGTAATGAAACCCATTTTTCCTGCCTACTCATTCAGTTTTGTTTTTAATCCCTCTGAAAGTTGGTTTGCTTTTGTTTTTGTTTTTTGACCAAAATGGTAAACATACCTAGGGTAAAAATAGTTCCTTAGTTACTGCAGTTAATATCTGAAGTAAAGTCATTTTTTATCTAAGTACAGTCATGCATTGCATGATGATAGGGACACATTCTGAGAAATGTGTAGGTGGTTCTGTTACATTGGGAGCATCGTGCAGGTGCTTATGTTGACCTTGATAGTGTAGCTTACTTCACACCTAAGCTGTATGCTGTTTGTATTGCTCCTAAGCTACAAGCTTAAACAGCATGTTACTATACAGAATACTGTAGGTAACTGTATTACAGTGGTAGATATTTGCATATCTTAGCATATCCAAACAAAAACTATAGTGAAAATAGTGTGTAAAATTTAGCAAGTATTCTATCTAAACCACCATGAATGGAACTTGTGGAACTGAATGGGACTTGAGCTGGGTGACTCAGTGAATGGTAGGTGAATGTGAAAGTCTATGACATTAATGTACATTACTGTAGACTGTTTTAAAACTGCAGTGGTTTTTTTTTTTTTTTTTTTTTGCAGCACCGGGGATTGAACTCACAAACCTCACGGCTGCCAGACAGGCGCTTAAGCCACTGAGCCAAACTCCCAGCCCTCTGTTTTTCAACTGTTCACTTAGGCTACCCTAAGTTTATAAAAAATTATTCTCCAGGATAAATTAACCCCACTTTCTGTAGCTTCATTATTTTAAAAACTTTTAAGTTTTTAATGGGGATCGAACTCAGCTTTGCATTGAGTTATACTCACAGCCCTTTTTATTTTGAGACATTCTTGCACAGTTGCACAAACTGGCCTTGAATTCATGATCCTCCTCAGCCTCCTGCATAGGTAGGATTATAGGCATGTACCACTGTGCTTGGCTAGTTTTTGTTTATATTCTTATTCCATAAGCCTTCTTTCTTTCTTTCTTTGGTACTGGGGATCGAACTCGGCTTTTTTTTCTTTTAAAATTTAATTTTTTCTTTTTACTTTTTAAACATCTTTGTCCCACCTACAACTGGGGATTGAACACAGAGGCAAACTATGTCTTAGCCCTTTAAGTTTTTATTTATTTATTTATGTATTTTATTTATGTATTTATGTATTTATTTGAGATGGTCTTGTTAAGTTGCCCAAGTTGGGCTTTTGTACTCCTGCCTCACCTTCCCAGAATGCTGGATTATAATCATGCACCACCATTTTTTTTATTAGAAACTAAGACACACGTTAATCTAGATGTACTCAGGATGAGGATCATGAATATTATTGTTCTCTACCTCCAGATCTTCCCCTACTGGGCCATTTCCAGGGACAATAACACGTGGCACTCTCAGCTCTATGATGACAGTACTGCCTTCTGGAACCCCTCCTCAAGGCCCCTGCTTGTAAGCAGGTAGTACTGTTGAGCATTACTGTTAATAAAAATCATTTGGTTTTCGAGGTTCATGTTTTTAAACTTTAGAAACTTGTTGAGGTCTGCAAAAACTTTAAACCTTTAACTTGACTGAATTTTCTTGGTTACTGTGGTTTCTGTGTCTCCTGCCTCATCAGTGTAATCCTGTTCCATTTTCTTTATCAGTTGTGCTCTACAGTGAAGGTGCTTAACTTAGTATCTTCTAGACAGAGAAGGAGATAGAAAATTTGGGAATAAAAAGTACAAATGTTTTGTTTCTTAAATTTTGGGGGGGTACTGGGGATTGAACTTACAACCTTGCACCTGCCAGGCAGGTGCTTACGCCACTAAGCTAGATCCCTGGCCCTATTTTTTGAAACAGGGTCTCACTATGCAGCTCAGGCTGACTTTGAACTCACTTTGTAGCTCAGACTGGTCTTGAAATCACAAGGATCCTCCTACCTCAGCCTCCTGAGTGCTCAGATTAAAGGCGTGTGCTACCATGCCTGGCTTTGTTTCTTAAAATTTTATTTTTTATATCTGGAAAGTGTGTGAGCTGTAGCAAATTTTCACTTTGGATGTGACCATGGTAGATCATCTTTACTCTGAAGAAATCCACTTTATAGCCAAATTATGGTATATACTCAGTGTATGTAGGTAGTCTTAATTTGGGACTTATTTAGTACCAGTTTAGATTTTGTGGTTCAGTAGTAAATCTTTTAGGATAGCACTGTTTTGAACATTTTAGGTTCAGAAGAATGATTAACAGTAACTGGTCCCCCACCCTCTTTGGTGGTGGTTTATTTATTTGGTCTTTTTGAGACAGGGTTTCACTATGCAGTTGGGGCTGGCCTTGAACTTTGTAGCCCAAACTGGCCTCAAACTTGCACTAATCCTCCTTCCTCAGCCTCCCCAGTGCTGGGATTATAGGTGTGCACCACCATGCCCAGCTGATGGTGGTTTTTTCAAACAGGGTCTTGCTATGTAGTTCAGGCTTGCTTTGAAGCTAGCCTCAAACTCAAAGCAATCCTCTAGCCTCAGTCTCCTGAGTGCTAGGATTATAGGCATGCACCACCATGCCCAGGTGTTTTCCCTTTCAGATAAAAGATTGTGCAGCTGTTCCATGTAAGTAGGCATACTCAGGTTTGACCTTTCAGTGGGTTTCAGAATTCTGCTGCCTAATTCTGGGATACCTCTCTCTGATACACTATGTTGCAAAATTAACTTCCTTTTCAAATTTGGGTCTGTTCTATTCTTGCTTGCTTCAGTGAATAAGTGCCATTTCATCTAGTTTCTCATACCTGGAGACCCTTTATCTTTCTATACCTTGAAATCCTATTTAACCTAAATAAGCCTAATTTGTCTTTTGTATTTATTTATTTTGAGGCAGGGTTGCAATATGTAGTTCAGACCAGCCTTGCCCTCACGTTGTAGCCCAAGCTGGCCTCGAACTCACAACGCTTCTCCTACCTCAGCCTCCCGAGTGCTGGGAGTAAAGGCATGCACCATCACGCCCGGCTATTTTTTTGTCTTTTTGAGACAGGGTCTCGCTGTATTATTCAGGCTGACCTTGAGTTCATTTTGTAGCTCTGTCTGGTCTCGAATTTGCTATGATCCTCCTGCCTCAGCCCTTTGAGTGCTAGAATTACAGGGGTGCACCACCACACCCAGCTTGTTTTCTTTCTTTGTAGTAGTACCAGTTTTGTCTGAGTTGCTTTTGATTCCTGACCTGTTGCAGTGCCTTATGTTGGTCCACTTGCATCCACTCTAGCCCAGTACTAGTCTGTTCTCAGCACAGCCAGGATGAATTGATCTTTTCTAAATACCCAAGTCTGACTGTGTTCTTACTAAATTTAGGATAAAGACACGGTACCTTAACGTGACCGAATTGACTTGTTGAACTCATTTTTGTACCTATCATGTTTGCCTAACCATAAGACTTCTTGTTGCATTTATTTCTTTCTGCCTAGAAAGATTTTTCTTCCTTCTCTGTCTGGAAAAAATCTTACAAATTCTTTGGATTTCTGCTTAAGGATAATTTTGGAAAGTTTTATTCAGTCTCCTTTATTTGTGAGTATTTTCTTCATCCTATGTGCCCATATGCTTGTTGCATATTACTTGGTATGTGTCTGTCTTGCACTGGAGTGAATATGTGTGTTTATTCTCAAGCACTGACATAGCAGGAAGGATTGCCTGACATGTAAGCTGTCAGATTTACTTCAATGATTGTAGAAACCTTGCAAAACTCACCTATAATACATTACCTTACTGGTTAGCTTTTATGGTACCATCTAAAATTTTATAATTTTATTTTTTTGTGTGTATTTTTGAGACGGGTTTCACCATGCAGTTCAGGCTGGCCTTGAACTCGCAGCAATCCTGCTGCCTCAGCATTCCGAGCCCTGAGATTACAGGTGTACTCCACCACGCCTAGCCTCATTTTGTAATTTTGGAAACTCATTGGGAAAAGAGATTCTAAGCCATCCTAAGCCAGCTGTATTCCTTGAAGTTAGTCGGTCGTTGAACACATCTAGTAATAGGAAACTTACCTAACTTCCAGAAACCTGGTTAGTCTTTAAGACATTTAGGTGGTTAGAAAGTTTCATTTCCTCTGAAATTTCTCTTTGGAACCTTTATGTACTGATCCAGGGCTTTCAAAAGGCAGTATAGTTTCCATTTTCTTTGTAAAGTGTTCTGAGTGTTCTCTATTTTTAAATATCCTTAGCCGGGCGTGGTGGCGCACGCCTTTACTCCCAGCACTCAGGAGGCTGAGGTAGGAGAGCGTTGTGAGTTCGAGGCCGGCTTGGGCTACAACGTGAGCGCAAGATCAGCCTGAACTACATAGTGTGACCCTGCCTCAAAAAACTAGGGCCGGGGGTTTGGCTCTGGTTTACGCGCCTGTCTGGCAGACACGAAGTTGTGATTTTGATCCCCGGTGCCAAAAAAAAAAAAAAAAAAAAACCCCAAAAAAACCATACATATCCTTCAGTCTTTTTGGAAAGTATGTGCTGGGATATATTAGTTTTCTAGAGCTGCCATAATGGATTACCACAAACTTAATGATTTAAAACAAAGGAAATTTATTATCTTGCAGAGGTAGAAGCCAGATACCCAAAATCAAGGTGTCTGCAGGGCTGTGTTCCCACTGAAAGCTCTAGAACAGAATCTGTTCATTGCCTCTTTTTAGCTTTTGTTGCCATTCTTTAACTTGTGGCCGCGTCACTCCAGTGTCTACCTTGCTGGTCACATTGTCTACTACTATTTAATCTCCATGTGGCTCAGTCTTATATGGACACATGTCATTTGATTTGGAACACACCCACATAATTTGACGAGGTATTTTCTCAAGGTCTTTAATTTAGTTGGCATTTGCAAAGACCTTTTTCCCAAATAAGGTTAATATTCACAAATTCCAGTGATTAGGACTCGGACATACCTTTTTTGGTAGCCACCTGTGTTAGCTTTTTGTTGCTGGGAGAAAATATCTGACACAATTTAAGGGAGGAAGGATTTATTGTGGTTCACAATTTCAGAGGTTTCAGTCTGTGATCGACTGGCTCTTAGGCAGAGACATCATGGAAAGAGCATGCAGAGAAAAGGTACTAACTTGAGGGTGGGGGAGAGGAAGAGAGTGAGGGAAGAGCCATAGCAGAAGGGGCCAGGAAGCAGATACTGTTCCCAAGGTCATGCTTCTGTGACCCAGACTCTGCAAGTGTGTTCTACTAATGCAGGCATCTTTCAATCCTGTCAAATTGATAGGATTAACTATCACACAACCTTTCAATCCACTATGGACTCTGGGATTAAATCCTGATAATACCGTTTACAAGTTTTGCAACCTTAGGTATGTTCCTTAACGTTTGTGAACCTCAATTTCCTTAATTTTAAGACAGATAATAATGCCTTTATCATTGATTTGTGAAGATATGAAGAAAATTCATGTGAAATCCTTAACATGTACGTGGTGGCCACTTCATTCAGTGTTGCCTTACTCATATCAAACTACCCTGACATTTTTATACTGTGTCAGCATGTCTGGATAGCATGTGTGGCCTAAAATCCAGCATGAGTTGCAGGAGTAGTGTAATAAAGTATATAGTAAATTCTGTAGTAGCTCTGATTTTCTTGTGTTGTAGACATCAGCCAACTATGTTGTAGCCCAAGTTTAAATTTAGGATTACCTGTAATTGCATAGGATTGGCACAGTAAGCTTAGAATTGCTTAAAATTTCCAGATCTTTTTCATGGATGATTAGAATTACAGAGTCTGCCCAAAAATGTATACATCAGGAAATGAAAATTTTGTATAAATATTTTAATACTAAATTTATTGAGACATCATGAGATTAATACAGTTACAAGAGGTGCTGGAAGTGGTAGCCATTAACTTCCAGACATTTATTAGTACAGCAAACTGCTGAGGTGTATATACATTATTTTGGCAGACTCTGTATATTGTGTTGGTAGGTATTTAGATACAAGTGCACTTTGACACAGGTTACAAGTGTTTCATTATTAAGTCATAGTACCTGGTTGATGTTATAAATTAATACATGTTGAATTTAGTGTTGCCATGTGGTTTAAGAAAATTTACGTATTGCAGTGCTTCAGAGAATATTTCTTAAAGCAAATGCTGTGATAATATGGAAAGGAAAAGAGCTACCGATGAAGCAACTATATCAGCTATGTTGGGCAGATAGATGGCTTTGTTAGATTCTTGTGTTCAGGTACTTCTTCAGGTAGTCAATGGCTGATCACTTCCAGGCTTATGGACAGCTTGCTCTTGATGTTTCTATCAGGTGTGAGATGAGTGTTCATTGCCAATGTGACAAATGTGCATCCTATGATTTATATATCTACTGGTATTTTTTGTAATGAAACAATATTAGAGAAATGAGTGGTGTGGAAATGGTATCTTAAAAATATCTTTTTTTTGTGTGTGTGTGTGTGTGTGGCACCAGGGATCGAACTCACAGCCTCACGTCTGCCAGACAGGTGCTTCAGCCACTGAGCCAAACTCCTGGCCCTAGTTTTTCGAGGCAGGGTCGCACTATGTAGCTCAGGCCGGCCTTGCACTAGCGTTGTAGCCCAAACCGGCCTCCAACTCACAGCGCTCCTCCTACCTCAGCCTCCCGAGTGCTGGGATTAAAGGCATGCGCCACCATGCCCGACAAATATCTAATTTTGAACAAGTATTATATACACATAATTAAAAAGTCAAACAGTATAACAAGAAATACAGTGCAAAGTGAATTTTCCTCCCTCAGTTTCTCTTTGTGGAAACTACTAGCCCCACAAATAATATGGTAACATATATGCATAAAATACTTTTTTTTAAATGATGTATTTTTTATCCTAACCGTTAAGATCAATGTAAAATTTCAAGTTTTTGCCCTACAGTTGAGAAACAGGGAATCACATTCTATAGGTTTCCATTACTAATTTGATTGTGTGGGATGCATTCTCAAGAGAATTGTATATAATTTTGTCATTTGTGAAACAATACTCCTTAAAGGCTGACTCAGTTTATATCAGGGAAACCAAAACAATTTTAATTCAGGTCACTTATTTAGAAAACAAATAAAGAACAAAATGCCATCAATTCAAATTGGTTTAACATATTATCTTGGTGCTGCTCAGGCCCTTGCTTGCTAAGTGAATTACTTGTTTTGATTGTCTTGATACTGAGATAAAATAATTCCAGGTAGTACTGGGCCAATGTATTTATTTATTTATTTAGTGGCCTGTGGTCATAGATCTTTCTTTCTTTCTTTTTTATACTATTTTAGTTCAAAGAGAAAAACAATTCAAAACACGCCAATCAGGGGACAACAATGGTACATACACTTCGCTTTGTCATCCCCAAATCATTCACCCAGAGCACAAGACATCTGCATTCAATTGTCTGAACAATACCAGTACAAATCTTTCTCTTCAGTGACCTCAGAGAAATCAGTAGTATAACTGTCTTAACTATCTTTTTTATATATAGCTATATATATAAATATACATATACATCTGTTGTTTCTTTCAGCTTCTCACACTAGTGAGACAACACAATGTTTACACATGTGTGTTTGATTTATTTCACTTACGAGTATGGTCTCAAGTTGCATCCATTTACCTATAAAAGTCTCCAGTTTATCCTTCTTTATGGCTGAGTAGTACTCTGTTGTAGAAAAATGCCATATCTTTTTTATCCATTCCTCAGTCGATGGGCATTTAGGTTGTTTCCAAAGTCTAGCTATCACAAATTGTACTGTTATAAACATAGATGCACATATATCACTGTAATGTGATGTTTTTAATTCTTTTGGGAAGATACCCAGAAGGGGAATAGCTGAGTCGAATGGAAAGTCTAGTCCTAGTTTTCTGAGGAATTTTCACACTGATTTCCACAGTTGATCCAATTTAGGAAGACTTGGAGTATCCAAAAATAGTAGGGCTATGGCAGTCATCACATTCTATCTTGAGTTATTACTTGTGGTTTTTATACTATAAAACAGTGACTCTTCTCAAAAATCTTGCACTTTTAAAAAAGAAGACTTAAAAGAACTTTTGTGTTTGTGATTTACTTGTTTTCCTCTCTATATTGAGGATTGACCCCAAGAGTTTGTACTGAGTTACATTTCCAGCTTTTTCTTTGTATTTTTTACTTCGTGACGTGGTTTTGCAAAGTTGCTCAGTTTTATGGCTTAGATCTAAACCAAAATTCTCATGTGATTGGATCACAGAGACACTACTCATAGCAGCTTTTCTCTTCTCTTCTCTGTTTCCTGACTACCATGGCTGAGCACCTTTTCCTCTCCATGCCTCTCTGCCACTTGTGTTTCTGCCTGGAGCCAGTCTACCATGGACTGAAATAGTGAGCCAGAATAAACATGTTCTTTAAGTTGTGGATGCTCGGTAATTTGTCCAATGATGGAAAACTGACTAAGATAGATATCGGTACTGAGAATGGGGTCATTGGTATGATTATACTTGACCCTGTGGTCCAGAAGCCTTTGGAATTGGTGTGCAGGAGGAGCTTGGAGAACGCTATAACCAGAATAAGTAAAATTGATGAGAAATTCTGGTCAGAGCTCAGAAGATCAGAATGCTGATTGACATGTGCACAGTAAAGACCAGGCTCAGGAAGTTTGAGTTGGAAACAAGTACTCCATTGGCAGTTGGACTAGCAGTCATATGTACTACACCCTGGTAGAAAATACGTCATTTTACCCATGGCTGAGACTTTGCAGGAGACTGAGATGAAGAGTAGTGAACTAATTAATCTGGTGGAGAAAATATCAAGGTAGCCCAGTGCTCAGGCTGTGGCATGGGTCCTGCTGGATGGTTTTAGCCAGATTTGTAGTAAGAATCAGGAGCAAATAGCAAAACTAAATGATTTGAAAAGTTTCCAGTTTTGCCATAAGGTAAAGAGCTATAAAGTGGAACAAAGGAAAGGGTGGTTACTAAAAAAAGATTGGCATTAAAAAGAAAAAAGGCAAGTTCTCTGTATCAGGACAATAAAGATGATTGAAAGGCATCCCAGCAAGCACCTACTCATCATAGACTCAAGGGTGCAAAACTGTAAAGCTTTCATCTGAGTAAAGAGTCCTAGGGCACTTTGCTTATTCAGGGCCACAGAGGGAACTGTTTCCCCCAAATTGAGCTATTGAGGCACTCAGAGAATGCAGCCACAGTGCTTTCGTGTTGGAGTCATCTATGTGGAGCTGGTTTTACAGCCATGCAAAATGCAGGGGTTATGAAGTTATGGTGGTTTCCACTCAGAATTCAGAAGAAAGCCTGAGAGAGGCCAGTGTGTGAAGATGTGAGAGTGAAGCCAGAAGTGCAGTAGAGACTCTTGGAAGTTGAAGGTCCCAGGAATGTCTGCTGAGGAAAGCTACAGGCAATGAGCAGAGCCACCCCAAGAGAGAGGCCATAAGGGCTCAGATAGCAATGCTATAGGGGCCCAAGCTCTTTGGAGCTCACATCTTGCCACCACTTGCTCTAGGTGCTGGACACAAAGCTACAGGTTTACTATTTGCCCTGCTGGTTTTCAGTCTTGCTTTACTTACATTCTTTTTTTTTTTTTTTTTTTTTCGGCACTGGGGTTCAAACTCACAACCTCACGCCTGCCAGACAGGCGCTTAAGCCACTGAGCCCAACTCCCGGCCCTAGTTTTTTGAGGCAGGGTTGCACTACGTAGCTCAGGTCGGCCTTGCGCTCCCGTTGTAGCCCAAGCCGGCCTCGAACTCACAACGCTCCGCCTACCTCAGCCTCCGGAGTGCTGGGATTAAAGGCGTGCGCCACCACGCCCGGCTTTTACTTACATTCTTTATCTCCCTTTTTCTCCTTTTTTGAATGGGAATGTTTACTGTGCGCCGTTGTGTTTTGGAAGTATTTAACTTTCCTTTTGTTTTTTGTGGGGGCTCGCAACAAGGAGTTTGCCTTGAGTCCCAGAGGAGACTTTGAACTTGGACTTTCTAGCAGTGCTGGAACTGTTATTCCTTGGCAGCTCTTAGGAATAGGCTAAATACATTATGCGTAATGAGATGAACATGAAATCTTTTGGAGGTCATGGGTAGAATATTATGGTTTAGATCTAAAATGTCCCCAAAAATTTGTGTGGAAGATTTTTGGGTCATGGGGGCATTCTATTCCTTGGTGGATTCATCCATTGATGAATGTTCATAGCTAAATGTCCTATTAGGAGGTGAGGCCTGGTGGGAAGAGGTGGCTCACTGGGTGCGTGACCTGGAAGGGTAAATCTCCCAGCTTCTGCCTTCTCTCTCTGCTGCCTAGCTTCATGGGCAAGCATGTTTATCTCCTTTACCCACCTCTGCCATCCTCTTTCTGCCTTGGAGCCAGCCAACCAGAGTCAGAAACAGTAACCCAAAATAAACGCTCCTCCTTTAAGTTGTGGGTGTTGGATATTTTGTCCCAGAGATAGGAAAGTGACTCAGACACCCAGGGTCAAACATACAGTCTTCCTGCATCAGCCTCTCAGCCACACCAGCAAGGTACAGGGTTATAACTTTTGGTATTTACCATATTAATTATTAAAACTGAGAAATTTAAAACTATTTGTTCATTTTAAATAACAATAATTAAAAATAAAAAGATACTTCTATAAAAAATAGCTATTAGAACAATTACAGGAAAAGACTGGTACTGTTTCACATGATTGATTGATCACAGGGCCTCATACATAGGAGGCAAGCTCTCTACCCTGAGCCCTTTATTATTTTATTTTGAGACAGGGTGTCTTTAAATTGCCCAGGCTAGCCTTAAACTAAGGCTCTTCCTATTTCAGTCTCCCCAGCAGCTGGGATTGCAAGTGTTCCACAGGGCTCAGCTGTTTTACAGTTTTTGCAAATCTCTAATGACTGGCTAGAGAGGACATAGCTGGATTCTTCTCTCTGCTTTTGTACGCTATAGAATGTTGATTTGGTTAAAGTAGAAGACGAAGATCTAGTCTCATCTAAGTATGTAGTTGGAAGAGAAGAGTATTTTAAGAGCTTTTAGATAATTTTGCCTATTATTCCTTGATATTAAAGCAAAACCCAGCAGCAGTAGTTTCTTAAAGGTGAGTTGTAATATAGAATATGAACCCACAGCAGTATTCTATTATCTTAAAATTTACTGCTTTGTCATACTTGTGTGTGTGTGTGTGTGTGTGTGTATTTTTTTTTTTTTAAATTAGGGTCTCACGGTATAGTTCAGGCTGGCCTTGAACTCACCATGTAGCACAGGCTGGTGTTGATCTCACAGTGATCCTCCTGCTTCAGCCTCCCAGTGTTGGCATTATAGGCGTTCACCACCCAGTGTTTTGTTATGTACTTTGAATAAAATATATTAACCCATGAATGATTTTGTAACAACATAGATTCATTGGAAAATAACTTCACTGAGTTGTGCAAAGCTACTAAACATTAGCACAAAAATATTAATGTCAGCAGTGATCTCATCAGAGAAGGCCTTAAGTAATGAAAAGCTGTCAAGCTCACTATGGCAGATGCAGCTCCTCTAAAATTCTACTTCATTGAAGTTTTTCTTTTTGCTCTCCCTGTGGGCTTCAATTCTTGCTTTAGATCCTTCCTGGGTCCAGGGGACCCACTTTCCTCCTTTTCTTCCTCGCATTGCTATATTCCAGTGTCTGGGCACCAAATCTCAGAGAGGCTTTTTCTGTGCTGCTTACCACTCCACCATCTTTCAGGAAGTCCAAAATTCTAATACTACTTTTTTAAAATCTATTTTTAATTTTTAAAAAATTTTTTCTAATTATCACTTAAAATGCCAAAGTTTATCATTCATTGGCAACAAATACTATTCGTGATAGGCTCACTTAATTTTCTTTCTTTTCTCTTTTTGAGACAGGATCTTGCTGTAGTTCAGGTGGCTTTGAACTCACTGTATATCCCAGGCTAGCCTCGGATTTGTGGCAATCCTCCTGCCTCAGTCTCCTGAGTGCTGCACCTACAGGTGTGTGCCACCACACCCAGCTAGGCTCACTTAAGTTTTGAGAACATGACTGTCATAGTCAGGTCTGAATAACCAGATAGTTCGTTAGCCATTCACTCAAGCAAAAAATGATACTCCTTGTGGAAAAAGAAGTGGCTTATTTACGTTGGTTCAGAGCTTGGTGGCCATGCTTTTGCAACCACTGTCATACTTCCCAATATGACAGAAATGCTTTGTGTATAATTTCCATTTGTGGAGCAGAATAGGGAAGAGATGTGAACTCACAGGTAAAGATTTAATAAAAATTAGTAATTTTTACTCTTCCAGCAAACATTCTTGAATGAAATAGACTGCCCCCCTGCTGGCTTTTTTTTTTAAACTGGGAGCACATTATGGCAAAACATATGGTTATTAGTGCAATGTGATGCTCTTACCTTAAATTGTGCTGTCAGTAGTTTTACCCCAACTTTGCTTTTACATCCTAAGTATAAATGTAAACACAGTTAAAAAAAAAAAAGACAAATAGCGTCTTAAGTTATTCTGAATGTAGTCTCAGCCTCACTGCTCCCTTGGAAGTCTGAGGAACCCTGTAGGTCCCCATGGTTCACTTTTAAGAACTACTGCTGATAGTTCTTCTTCAGTCCCTGACCCAGAACTTTACAGAGTGATGGTACTTACAAAATATTTATTTAATGAATATGATATGCTGACATTTAAATAGAATAAAAGTTGGTGAGTAAAATTATGTAGGCAGTTGCACACTCAGCCAGGCAGTCTTGATCAGGCAGCTTTCCCTCAGACATTTATGAGGAAAGAATGAACACATATAATATAAGTGATATATCTTGTAATGGAAATGCTGAAAAAAAGAACTAAGTATCAGGTGATAGTGCCTATTAGTGAGTCCTGTGCATTTTGTCTTTATATTTGTAGTGGTTGATAATCTGTAGTGATCTTCCTCAAGTAGGAAGGATCTAATCTGAAAAGCAAACATCAGTTTAAATTTTAGTAGGCTACTGCTATGCTTGATCCAGGAAAGTCTTTTCAAAAGGGACTACAGGGGGAAAGTGAACAAATCATTTTCCATAGTGAGTTAAGAAATGCTTTTTTTTTTTTTTTTTTGGGTACCGGGGCTCGAACTCATAACCTCGCACCTGCCTGACAGGCACTTAAACCACTGAGCCAAACTTCTGGCCCTATGTTTTTTGAGACAGGGTTGCACTATGTAGTTTGGGCTGGCCTTGCTCACGTTGTAGCCAAGCTGGTCTCAAACTCACAACGCTCCTCCTACCTCAGCCTCCCAAATGCTGGGATTAAAGGTGTGTGCCACCACGCCTGGGAAGAAATGTATTTTGATTTCTAACAGCATGTTGGGCAGTGACCACTTCCTCCTCCTCTTTCTCCTTCTCATTTGCTTCCTCCTCTTTTTCTGTTGTTGGTTCAGGGAAACCTCTGCTATGACATACTATAAGGTGGTAAACTAAAGCTGTGCTTAACTAGGACAATAATTCTGACATTCTTTAGTAAAAATAGTTATTAAAGTAAAATTCCTTTGAGACATCCCCAGTGTAGTAATTTGTCCATGTGTCATTTTTTAAGAATAATAAATAAAAATCTTGTTTCCATATAAGCTGTAAAACATCTTGGTATAGGTTATTTTATTTTTTACTTTTTCAAAAAATATTTTATATCTTGGTAGAAGTTTTTTGTTGTTTTGTTTTGTTTTTGGTCTTTGAGGCAGGATCCTGCTTTGTAGTTCAGGCTGGCCTTGAACTCACTGTGTAGCCCAGGCTGGCATGGAACTCATGGCAATCCTCCTGCTTCAGCCTCCGTAGTACTGGGATCACAAGTGTGTGCTACCATAGGAGTTTTACGTAATTATCCCATTCAAGGAAGCTTGTCTTCTGGAATAACCTTATATGGTTAAGGATTACTCTTCCCTTTTGTCTTTTCCTGTTTTTGCAAGGAACATGCTATCTATTCTCCTTTTAGGGAGGAAGTCTCCATTCACCTACCTACCTGTTGATAATCCCAAAGTCCTTTAAGTGTTACCTGCTCCTCCTTATTTTGTTTTCAGGTAATTTGTTTATTGCAGTCTATTTTTTGGTTTGGGCTGGGATGTAGGAATGGGGAGTAAAATTGAAGGTGGAAATAGGAAGCACTATATCTAAAGCATCTAGATTAGCCACCCTGCTGTCTACTTTTTAAAAATGTTTGTTCTGCTGTAGGAAAATGGATGGCTTTTAAGACCATAATACTAAGTGAGCTAAGTCAAAAGGTTATCACATGGTTTCTCTTAGAGACCCAAAATGTAAAGAATTTAAAGCAAAAGAAAAGAGCCATGTTAAGAAATAGGGAGATCGAGCCTGGCGTGGTGGTTCACACCTGTAATCTTAGCACTCGGGAGGCTGAGGCAAGAGGATTGTGGCAAGTTCGAGACCAGCTTGGGCTACAAAGTGAGCTCAAGGTCATCCTGAACTGCATAGCAAGACCCTGTCTCAAAACAAGAAACAAAACAAACAAACAAAAAAACAAAAAAAGAGAAATAGATGGTCTCTGTACAGGGGTGGGGGGGATCTGGGGAAGGAGGGAGGGGGCTAGGGCAATAATAATCAAGATGTGATATGTATGTGTATCAACTGCCCCATACTGACTGTAATCACTGTGTATTACATATATTAATATAAAATAAAAAATAAGAACTTTACTATTATCTCAAAAAAGGTCATAAGAGCTGGGCATGGTGGTGTGTACCTGTAATCCCAGCACTTGAGATGCTGAGGCAAGAAGATCACCACGAATCTGAGGCCAACCTGAACTACACAGCAAGACTTCCTCAAAAACAAACAAACAGGTCATCAGGGACCTGCATTAAGGCATCTGTAACAGTCAAAACCTTATACTTTTTATTTCATATTGTAAGTCTCTAAAGAGTTTTTTTCCATATGTTTGTGACTTTACCTTTTGTCCTTGGAACTCATTGCTTTGGGTCACAATTCAGTGGTAAAATTGGGTAAGGATGGTGTTAACCTGGGCTTTGGTCATTATACCTAAGTAACACTGTGAGAAGAGATAGCTGGTACCAGAGTTGTGTGTGACTATTATTCTGTATTTGTTAGGTCCCTAATTTAAAACTCTGAAATATGAAATGCTCCAGAATCTGAATTTTTTTAACACAAGTATGACACTACAAGTGACATTTTGTATAAATCACAGTGAAAACTTGAGCATACTAAAAATACTGTATAAAATTACCTTCAGGCTATAAGGTCATATGAAACATATTTCACAGTGGATTCCTGAGATATCTTAGGGATGTCTTATGTATATGCAAATATTCCATATTCAAGTCTAAATCCAAAACATTTGTGGTCCCAAGCAATTGGAATAAGTGATACTAAAATTGCATTTATCATTTCCCTGAATTTTTACAATCCTTCCCTGTATGTGTATGTATCCATAGAAAAATATATTGTGATATGTTTTGAAATTTGTATAAGAAATTAAAATTTATTGATATAGGTAGTTATACTATATTGATTTTGAATGCTGCGTAATATTTCATACAATGAGTGTGACAGTAATGTGGGGTTTTTTTGTGGCTAAAAGAATCTTAATCAGGAAGATGCTAAAAATTTGTCATTCAGAAATACCAGTTAATATTTTCATTTGTTTCTTTGCTTCCCTGTTTCCCCTTGTGTGTGTATACTTTTGGTAACTTTTTTTTTTTTTTTTTTTTTTTTGTGGCACCAGGGATCGAACTCACAACCTCACACCTACCAGGGCAGGCGCTGAAGCCACTGAGCCGAACTCCCGGCCCTAGCTTTTTGAGGCAGGGCCACACTATGTAGCTCAGGCCGGTCTTGCGCTCGCGTTGTAGCCCAAGCCGGCCTCGAACTCACAACGCTCCTCCTACCTCAGCCTCCCGAGTGACTTTTGGTAACTTTTAATGTAAAAAGGATCCTGTTTTAAAAGTTATGAAAATTGCAGAATAACCACATGAAGATGGTAATCCCATTTTAGTTGTCTTAGTCAAAAAAGAAAATACATGAGTACTACATATGAGACACATATACTTAATTCACTTGTTTTTTGGGTTTTCTGTTGGAGGGAGGTGGGTTGTGAGACAGGGTCTCGCTATGTAGTTCAGGCTGGCCTCAGACTCTGAGCAATCCTCCTGACTCAGCCTCCTGAGTGCTGGGATCACAGGCGTGTGCTACCATGCCTGGCTCAGTTTACTGCTTTTACCAAATATTGATGGTGTATTTCTTAGCATGGAAACACTGCAAGTGGCATCTGGGAAGGGTTAGGCCGTATTGTTTGTAGCATGTTTTAAAAATTGTATTAAACGATTTTTCTAGTAACACTTATCAGATGTAATATCTCTTTAAACATATTAAGTACTGTTTTGGTTTTAACTATTTTTAATGGGGAAAAAAGCCTACAATGCATATTTCTGTGCAATATAAACCAGAATACTATGTACCACTTATAAGATTTCCTTTTCTTGGTGACTTGATGTCACTGTCCTGACCTGTACTGGGACTTCTTGTTAGTTAGCTCTATCAGCACACCAAGCCACAGCAAGGTGGTGGGCGCAGGAAGAGCGTGACATGGTGTCTCAGGTGGTCCCGCAGCGGCGTGGGCGAGCACCGCCTGGCCGCCTCTCCTCACTGGATGGAGCTGACCCACCCGCCTGATCACCTCAGCCTACCGCGCTGCACTCGCCTTTCCCTTCAGATGTGTTCAGCATCGTTATACAGATATTAACTCTAAACTATGTATGTCATATACATAAACTGTATTTTGAAAATAAATGTATTATTTATATTTATATGCAAATTATGTTGTATGTTAACCACAACACTATAGAACTATGGAAGTACTTAGCATTGTGTAACTATGGGCTATGACGATTTAGACAGGAAGAGCTCTTTACTGTGACTGAAAACCCTGTATTCCACCTTTACCATGATTTCTTATGGAAACATTGTGTTTTTTTAATACAATTTTATATTTTTAAATTAATTTTTTATTTGCATCAGGTCTCACTATGTAGTATAGGCTGGCCTTGAACTCACTCACATAGCCCAGGGTGACCTCGAACTCACAGTGATTCTCCTTCCTTAGCCTCCCCAGTGCTAGGAGTAGAGGCATGCACCACCACCATGCCTGGCACATTGTTTTTTTCTTTAAAAAAAAATTTTTTTTTACACTTAATACTCTATTACTATTTATTTATTTTTGACACAGGGTCTTATTATATAGTTCAGACTGGCCTCAAACTTGGGCAATACTCTTGTGTCAGCCTTCCGAGTGCTGAGATTACAGGTGTGCAGCACTATGCCAAGCAATACTTTATTTTTTAGAACAACTTTAAGTTTATAGAAAATTGAGTGGAAAATAGAATTCCTGTATATTCCTCCATGTCCAGTTTCTCTTATTAGCATTTTTCTTTAGTGTGGTAAAGTTGTTAAAATTGATGAGCCAATATATTAACTAAAGTCCATTGTTTATGCTACAGGTCCATCTTTCTTCCTTTTTTTTTTTCCCCCCGCCGGGGATCGAACCCACAACCTCGCACCTGCTAGGCAGGCACTTAAGCCACTGAGCCAAACTCCTGGCCCTAACTTTTTAAGACAGGGTCGCACTATGTAGCTCAGGCCGGCCTTGTGCTCACGTTGTAGCCCAATCCAGCCTTGAACTCACAACGCTCCTCCTACCTAAGCCTCCTGAGCGCTGGGATTAAAGGTGTGTGCCACCCCACCCAGCTACTTCCATCTTACTTGTAGAGTAGGGGTTTTGAAAAATGTTTAAAGATGTATCCTCTGCTCTGGTAGCACACAGAATGCTTTTGCTACCCTAAAAATTTCCTGTGCTCTCTTCCTTTTTTTTTTTTTTTTTGGTACTGAGAATCAAATTCATAACCTCATGTTTGCCAGGCATGTGCTGTGCTGCTAAGCTATATCCCCAGCCTCCTTTCTCCTCCTTCTTGCAAACCCTGCCAACCATTGATCCTGTTACTGCCTCCATAGTTTTGCCTTTTCCAAATATACAGGTAGAATCATATATGTAGCCTTTTTGATTTGATTTCTTTCACTTAATAATATGCATTTAAGGTTCCTTTATGTCTTCTCATGACTTGGTAGTTTATTTCTTTTCAGTGTGAATGTTACTGCACTACATGAATGTATTATGGTTTATCCACTGATATCCTGAAGGATCTTGGTTGCTTCCAAGTTTTAGCAATTATGAATAAAGCTGCTCTGAATATTTGTGTGCTGGTTTTTGTATGCATGTAAGTTTTCAGCTCATTTAGCAAAATACCAAGGAGCACAGTTGCTGGCTCATATCATAAGAGTATATTTAGTTTTGTAAAAAAACTTCGCAGCTGCCTTCCAAAGTAGCTGACATTTTTAGGTTAATGCTTTTTAAAAAACACATTACTTAGGTATGTAGGATGATGTCCTTGCAAACATAAGGTTTGTAGTTCTGGTTGTCCCTACTTAAATAATAGCAGTGGGTTTGGTTTAACTTTGATTATTTTTGTCTGCTTTATCTTTCATTCATCTGTTTTTTTTTTTCCACATTGCTCATACTCTATATTGTACTATACTAAATGTGCTGTTTCTCCTTTTTTGGGCTGGGAGGTCAGAAGACTACACTTGTTAGAATAGTGTACAAATTTCAGGGGCCAGGGATTTAGCTCAGTGGCTCAAGTGTTTGCCTGGTAAGTGCAAGGTCATGAGTTTGATTCCTGATACAAAAGTAAAACAAAACATAACTAAAAACCCAAAACCCTAAGATAAAAAGAATAGTGTACAAATTTAAAGGCAAAGCAAAAACTCAAGACTTGTCCCAAGTTCTCTTGGC
Organism: Dasyprocta punctata; assembly: GCA_004363535.1. Classification (NCBI taxonomy): domain Eukaryota; kingdom Metazoa; phylum Chordata; class Mammalia; order Rodentia; family Dasyproctidae; genus Dasyprocta; species Dasyprocta punctata. The sequence goes on along the minus strand of RJWM01001696.1, from coordinate 122,438 downwards.
TATTACAGATATGGTTGAAATTGAGCATTAGTGTAACACATTGTTGGGTTGTTAGTTTTGCTATATATGATCATCAAAGATAAAAATAGTGAAGTAGTATGTTATTAAAACTACTTACCTTTATCATTTAACGACAGGGAAACTATAGAAAATGTTTTAAACTAAAAGCAGAAATTTTTTGTTTTGTCTTTATTTTTTTACTTTTCTCTAGGGATTGTGGCAAAAATAAAAAAAAAGATTCAACTTCTGCTGATAACAATTCTCACAGAGGATCAAGCTTTTACTTACAGCTGTTTTTTACACTGTTGTTTAATTCTGTTTTTGCATGTGTCTGGATATTCCTAACTGGAGTAAATTTATGTTTCAATAGATTATACTCTCTAATAGGGGAAGGGCAAGGGCTACATCTCATCTTACTTGTTTTAAGTATCCAAATGACAAACCGGGCGTGGTGGTGCACGCCTTTAATCCCAGCACTCGGGAGGCTGAGGTAGGAGCATTGAGTTCCAGGCTGATTTGGGCTACAACGCGAGTGCAAAGGCAGGCTGAGCTACATAGTGTGACCCTGCCTCAAAAAACTAGGGCCGGGAGTTTGGCTCAGTGGCTTAAGCGCCTGTCTGGCAGGTGCGAGGTTGTGAGTTTGATCCCCGGGGCCACAAACACACACACACACACAAAATCCAGATGACTCAAGACAGTCTTTCTGTTACAGACCTGGTACCACCAAGATCCAGAATCTCTTGGGGTGGAATTTATTTATTTATTTATTTATTTATTTATTTATTTTTGCCACCTTTGTGCATGCTGGTTGGAGCTAGGCTACATCCAAGACCCACCTATCCAGCCCTCACCCCACAATGGTTGTTTAGACTTTGCATGATGAGCTGTTTCCTGACAGCCCACTCTGTCTTCATACTCTTATTTAAGAAAAAAATGATCTTTTGGCCAGAATTCCTCCCTACCATAATAACATCTTGTTTTTTCTTATGAAAGCTCATACTATGTCTAATTCCTCTTCCTTATAGTAATCCTTTTATATTTAATAAGAGTGGTCCTTTTCTTAGTCCTTTCTTCTCTAAATTTAAGCATCTTTATTTTTCCAACTGTTCCTTACAACATTGGGCCTTTTCATAGTGCCAATGAAATATAACAGAATTTTCCCATGTCTTTTAAAAAGTAATGTGCTTAGCATTAAATACAGATGTGATCTTTATCAATATTTTGCATGTTGCTTATCATGTGATACTTACTTCTATATGAAGTTTAGTCTGAACCAGAACCCCTGAATCTTTATTTTCTGTGTTGATGGCATAAGTTTCTGTCATCCTATGTTTTCCTTTTTTTTTTTTTTTTTTTTTTTTTTTTTTTTTTTTTTTTTTTTTTTTTTTTTTTTTTTTTTTTTTTTTTTTTTTTTTTTTTTTTTTTTTTTTTTTTTTTTTTTTTTTTTTTTTTTTTTTTTTTTTTTTTTTTTTTTTTTTT
>RJWM01001696.1:0-120859 GCA_004363535.1 Dasyprocta punctata | reverse complement strand
ACTTTTCTGACCAAGGGATGACTTCACTATCCCAGGCATCTGTAGTTTTTGTTGTTTGATTTTTGGTTTTTGATACAGAGTCTCATGTACCCCATGGTAGCCTCAAACTTGCAATCTTCTTGCCCCAGCCTCTTGAGTGCTTGAGTGTCTATGCTACATGTTTAGGTTTCTATCTCCTTGATCAACATGTCACAAACTGGCTCTTTGCTACTGCTTTTCTTCAACTTGTTTTTCTTGGTGGCTGATTCAGCTGATTCCAGCCATTGCTTTGATAGATATGTTTGGCTAAACACAGATCACAGAAAATAGGGAAGCATTTGCAAAGGCATCAGGGAGTGTGATATATTTGAATCATGTTGTGCTCCAACAGGCATATGATTCTTTTTTGATGTTTAAGTATACATTTATGTTCTGATCTTTTTTTCGTTTATAAATTTTAATGATGCAATATTCGTTTGGTATTTTGGTGCTGATTCATGTGTGCTTTTGGTTTTCTCTAAACTTTATGTATATATGTATGTACTGTGTTTATAATACCTAGTATGTAAACTAAGCAAACGTCAGTAAGACAAAGATCTTAACCAGAGGCTAATTTTTGGGCCTCAGTTTCCCAGCTGCACAGAAATACTTGCATTAGTTTCTACTTGTGTTTCATGGCCTTTAGGCACCTAAGAGGTGGTACAGGAGGTAAGGAGGAGATGTGGCCAGTGCTCCCCACAGTCTTTGGCCCCATAGTTGGAGAAGTTCCCCTTTGGTATTCCACAGAGGATACTGTTTTAGAGAAAAAGAAAAGAGGCTTCAAGAGGACACTGGACAGCTTTGACAGTCAATGCATGTTTCTGTGGCACCCAGAGTTTGGAGGTGGCCTCAGATTTTTCATTAACTGAAGAGAAGGGCTTGTCTTGCTATTTGGCTTTTCTTTCCCAAACCTGGCAATAGTCACGATTATGAAAGTAATTGTATACTTACTGTTTTATAGGGAGAAAAAAATCTATAAAAGAGCAAAAGTCTCTTCATAATCCATAATTTCATTCTGCATGGACCAAAAGCATTCTACAGTTTCAGTGTATCATTCTAGATTATTGTTTTGCCTACAGTCACATCCATACTTAAGAAAGATAAGACCACGCTGATTTAGCAGAGTTTATAGTCTATTTTCCAATAGTGTATTGTGGACGTATTTTGGTATCAATACACATAAGTCCACTTTATCCTTTAACATGTCTACAATATTTCCCTAATGATCTTCCAGGACTATACTTAGAGCTAATATTCAGTCTTGCACGATACACAGAATCCGTTCTAAAGCATGATCCTGACTTTCTTTCTACATTCCTACTAGCACACTCATTGTGTTTTTCAGTTTACTCTTGGTGGAGTTGTGATATTTCTGGTTGTTTTCCTTTTCTTTCGTTTTATTGTACATTGGACTGCACTGTTACAGCAGTCAAACTAAAAATGCAGATACCCTTTTCTTTTAGGCAATAGCTGTAATTTAATGTCCTCCTTAATAGTCACAAATCTTTTCTTAAAAACAAAATCTTGGCAGGCAGAATTATACTTGACACTTTTATTCCAACATATTACTGCTAGTGAGAAAGGCAGTTGACTTGTTTTGACCCAAGTGAGCTTAGTCCTAAGAGACTAGGCAGTGGATGACAAGCAGCTTTTGGTGAGGTGACAGCCAGCTGCAGGATGCCCATTGTGGCCAAGACCAAGTGGCTGCTGATAAATGTATATGGCAAATTACATTTGATAGCCTCTTTTTCCCCTTCTGGTTTTGATAATTTTATCAAAGATTACATTGAGAAATTGTTAGTGAGAAAAATATTTTTTTATTCTTGTAGGATAATTATCATCATCGCTCCCTTATACAGTGCTCTACACTTTTAAAATACTCTGTTCAGATGCAATGTTTAGTAGTTGTGTAATGTATTTACTATTTTCCATATATATATTTCACGCACATATTTAGGAGAGAATGTAGTGTAAATGTTATTTAGACAATTTTGATTTCTTTAGAGACGTAGTGTAACATACTAGAAATCTGTATCCTTTTAAGTTTAGGAATTTTTTTTATCAGTTAAATCAATTCTAAAGTGGATATTTTATTGTTTTAGGTGAAATTGTTTTAGTTTTATATTCAACCACTTTCAAATATTCCTTTCAGTCTTGAAATGTGTGCTTTTACTTTCCTTTAACTTATCTTAGTCTGAAATTCCAGTGTGATTTTTCTTTCTTATTGTGATGCCTGTGATTTTTATTATATGCTATCCTAAATTTAATTTTTAATACAAGAAAGTTTATTTTAGTGAATTGCTCATGATTAATTTTTGAAGGGGTGCAGCTCAAAATTAGATGTTTGATACTTTTTAGAGTGTTTGAGTGTTTATTTAGAAAGATTTGTTACTATTTACATAACAATATTTAGATACTATTTATCTTTGTTTTAAAATATAGTTCATGTAGCCAGGCGTGGTGGTGCACGCCTTTAATCCCAGCACTCGGGAGGCTGAGGTAGGAGAAGCGTTTTGAGTTCGAGGCCGGCCTGAGCTACATGGTGCAACCCTACCTCAAAAAGCTAGGGCTGGGAGTTTGACTTAGTGGCTTAAGCACCTGTCTGGCAGGTGTGAGGCTGTGAGTTGGATTCCTGGTGCCGCCATATTTTTTTTTCATATATTTATGTTGTCTTATCTAAGTAATCTAGGAACTTCTAATTTCTCATTTCTTCAAGATCTGAGTTTAAGTGGTTATTGTGAGCCCGCAACAGTTCTAAGTGCTGGGAATAAAACACTGAATAAAACAGAAAAATCTTTGTTCCTGTGAGCTTTACTTACTAGTTGAGTGAGAAGATTAAATATTATACCAGATGCGATGAGTACCATAGGGAAAATGATGTCAACTTGAGATTGTTTCCGCTCAGGAGAATAAGCCTCAAAAATACTCAAGTTGTAGGTGGAAACCTGGGATGGTTGTATAAAGGATTTTTTGATTGAGTATTGGTTACTGATGTGTAATTTGAATAGATTTTCACATTATCTTTTCATATTGCTTCCAGTTTCACAGTTGTTTCTATAGCTCTTAGCATGGTTCCATGTATTTTTACACAAAATAATACCTTCCATGGTCCTTTACAATTAAACATTTTCACATTTCATTTTTAAATAAGTAGTATGGCATAATAGTCAAGGTTGAACCGTAACAAATTGCTGATGTTCTGGATCTACAAAAGGGAATTTCACACTGTTTGGTCTAATACCGTGCTATACCATGTCTTCAAATGTGAAAGTGTCTTGAACTGTGAAGTAATAGACTTATTGCCAGTATTTAAATTCTGCTGTTACTTTACTGTACCTAGAATAATTATTTAACCTTACTGTGCCTCATTTCATCATGTGTCAGTGAGGATAATAATAATACCTCATGGAGTTGCAAAGATTACATGAGATTTTGTGTGGAAAAGTACCTAGCACACTGGAAGGGCTCAGTAAATGTTGCTGTGGTGTGATTATCTCTACCCTGAGGCAGTATTGTCATTCTCAGTTTCACAGATGAAACACATTGCTGGAGATTTTATGAATTTTCCTAAGCCCATACTACTAGAAATCAAAAGCAGCCATTACAACTCCAAGTTCTGACATTTTTCTGCTTATACTACAGCTGTCTCTTGAAGGAAGAGATTTGTTTTTTTTCAAATCCATGTTATGCACAGATAGAAAGAAAAGAAGAAGAAGAAGAAGAAAAAACTGCAACAAAATTTTAAAGTACGTCAATCGGGGGTAACAATGGTACACACATTGCACATTGTCATCCCCAAATCATTCACCCAGAGCACAAGACATCTGCCTTCAATTATTTGAACAATGCCAGTACAAATCTTTCTCAGGAAGAGATTTTTATAGTAATTTACTGAGCAATCCCACCACCACCACCACATTACTAGAGACTGAATCCAGGTCCTTCACACTGAACCGTGTCCACCACCCTTTAAAAGCATTTTTTTTTTTTTTTTTAATTTTGAGACAGGGTCCCCCTAAATTACTGAATTGCTAGATGTGACCTTGGGACTCTCTTACCTCAGCCTCCCAGGTTGAGATTATAGGCATGGGCCACCACACCCAGGCACGGTACCTTCTTGACTCTTTCCAGCACAGTTGGAGAACAAGTTTCACTTGTGTAATTACCTAGTTTTTGTTTATTGTCTGACATTAATAAGGAAAAATGATAGAAATGGTAAGCAGATACAATGCATAATTGTTACCTAGTATTATGTTAGAAAAAGGTAACAATATTTTTATAATTGATTAGTCAAATTAATGATTCTAGATAATGAATGTTAACCTCATCATTTCTAAAAATATAAGTGAAATTTTTAATTATGTTCTTCAAAAAAGGAGCAAAAATCAAATTTCCCTAAAAGCAGTTTATAAAAACCTACCAATTTACATCCTAGTTAGTATTTCCACTTAGAAATCTAATAGGCAATCTAGTAGGCATTCTGACTGTTCCTCTGACATTTATTCCTGTCTCAGAAAATGACTATCATATTCTTCCAGTTACTCAGATCAAAAACTTTAGTCATTCCTTTTTGTTTGTTTTGAGACAGTGTCTTTCTATAGTGCAGTCTCACCTTGAACTCACAGCCATATTCTTGCCTCAGCCTCCTGAGTGTTGGAATTCTAGGCATGTGCCACCACGCCTGCCATTTTGTTTTTTAAGAATGAGAAAATTTACTGGAGAAAAGGAATAGGGAGTAGGAATGGGAATAGGAATAGCTCCTGAAAGACAGGAGGGGTGCTGAATGGGTTGCTGGTGAGCCCACTTCTCAAAAGTTTTGTGGAGAAAATCATGAGGCGATGCCCGCCATTTAGAGCCACTTTTAATTCCTTTTAACCCTGCCTTTTGTCAAAATCGTTGGGAAATCTTGGCAGTTTCCGTGTTAAAACATGCAAAATTTATCTACTTCTCATCACCTCCACTGCTGTTCCCTGGCTCAAGCCACATTTACCTTTCAGCTTTATAATTTGTCTCTCTGCTTCTATTTCTCACCTCTCTCAGTCTGCTCTCATCACACTAAGTGACCTTTTGAAGGTGTAAATCAGAAAATCAGATCATCTCTCTCCCTGCTCAGAACCTTTTAATGGCTTGCCTTCTTGTTCTGAGTGAAATCCAAAAACTAAACTAGTTCTTGACCCTCCAAACCTGGCCCTGGGCAGCTGACTTCTGTGACCTCACCTGCCACTCTTCTCTGAGTTTAGTGGCTTCGGGCACAAGGTCCATTTGCTGTTCCTCTATCACCCAAGCACACTCTTGCCTCAGTATCTGGACATGTATAGCTTGTGTTGCCTGTACTCTTTCCCCCACTCCTGTATTTCCTGCTGTCTCTCTCACTTGTGCAGACCTGAGCTCCGAGAGCTTGTCCGAAAGGTTTGCTTTGACCAGTGTACCTCCTGCCCTCAACTTCCCACCTCTAATCTGGTGTCATTATTTTTCTCTTTGACACTTACTGGCCCTAAAATAGTATGTGTTTATTATTTTTGTTTATCTCCATCTATAGGATGTAAAAGTGGAGAAGCCAGAAACAGTTTTTGTTGACTGCATTAGCAGTGACTGTCATGTATGTGTTGAATGAACAAACATAATCAGACCTCTTGGCAAGTCATTATTTCAGCTCTTTCTTCTGCATTGTGTTTGAACTGTTGGCTTCTCCCTTCTGTTGGCTACCCTGACACGATTGCCTCCAGGTTCTCATTTTTCCCTCTGACATCTTGTCTTTACCATCCCCCCTCCCCGTTTACCCCTTTGAACATTCCTGTTTTCTTCTCTTATTGCCCCACTTTACATATTGTTCCCCGTTGGTTTTATCCATGCTCACTACTTCTGTTACCAAATCCTTGCTGATGAGCCCATCCTCACCCCAGCATCACAGACTTCCCTCCAGGCTGCAGATCTCGGTATCTAGGCAGCTGAGGGAAAGAGCCATTGGCACTGTCCTAGCAACTCTTCTCTCTTGTTCTAGCCTGGTTAGTGACCACTTGCTCACCCAAGCTGGAAGCATGGTGTCATCCTGAGTTTACCTTTCTCCACCATTCATGTGCGGTGTTCATTAAGTCCTTTTGCTTTTCACTGCCTAAATATTTCATGCACAGTTTGTACCTTAGTTCAAATCCCCGTATGGGCTTCATCATGGATCACTAAGTTAAGTCACCTGATGGTTTGCCTCTAGCCCCAGTCCTCCCCAAGTCGTTCGTCACACAGCTGGAGTGTAACTCAGTGAGCAGTGCTTTCATCTGAGATCCTGGAACCATGAGGGTGGCCTACAGTTATTGCAGAGGGTTTTGTAACCTATGATTGTCTGTAGGTGGAAGAGACAGTGCAATCTCTCAAAAGTACAATTTACTAGTTTTCAAATAAACTAATTTTTTTGGGGGGGAGGAATACCAGGAATCAAAGTCAGAACCTTGTGCTTGCTAGGCATGTGCTGTGCCACTGAGTTATATCCCCAGCCCCAAACTAATTTTTTGAGTATACTCTTCTCTTTTTCTGAATAAAGATAACTGTCTTATAAGGTTGCAAGTATTCCTGACCTTATTTGTAGTACAAGTTTCTTTCTACTTTGGCGTATTCCTTTTGTGTTGCTGTGAGGAAGAGCTCTTGCTAAGATCAGGTGCCACTGAACTGTAAGAGGAACTGAGATTCCTATCCACAGACTATGAGGCCCCACTGGGAGCAGCACACTGGGAGCCATCCAGGTGTCTCTGCTTGGAATGCTGCCTCCGTGCCCTGCCTCCCAACAGCACCTCCTGTCACCCGCCGCTCCTGAGATCGCTCCTGACCAGTGTGAATCCCGGACTTCTTTCCACGGCCTGCAAAGACCTTCCAGTATATCATTTTTCCATCTCTTCAACTTCTCTTGCCTCCTTCTCCTTTTCATTATGTTCCAGCCACACCCTTGTGGTTCCCTCTGCCTAGAGAGCATTTCTCCCAAGCTCTTCCAATGGCTGCACACATCCCATCCTCCAACCGTTTTTTACAAATCACATTGCTTTATTTTGTCTTTCACACAGTACGTCACTTCCTGACATTCTTATTTATTTCCATGTGTCTTTATTCTGTGGTTTCTTTCACCAGAGTGTAAGTTTCTGGCCAGGAGGTGTGGTTCGGTGGTAGAGCGCTTGGGATCTGCCCCTAGCACTACCAAAAAAACAAAAAGATTATAAGTAGTTTAAGGTTAGGACTCTTTGCCATCTTGCTTGTCACTGTTTCTGCCTAGGACCTAGTCCTTGGAGAACATTTATTGACTGATTTGATGACTTACTCTCTCCTACAAGAACCACTGTTCCCTCTAGTTACCTTTCTCAGCATTTCTAGATTACAGTGCGAAGTCTTTGTTCTGTTAGGGCAGTGATGGTGAACCTTTCAGAGACCGAGTGCCCAAACTGCAACCCCAAGCCCACTTACTTATCGCAAAGTGCCAACTCTGCAATTAAACTTGAATTCTGAGGTTTTAGTTTAGAAAAAATGAACAACTGTTATCTGATGCTTGCCCGCTGAGGGGACTTGGCTGGAGTGCCCACTGCAGCATGCGTGCCATAGGTTCAGCACGACCATGTTAGAGTTTGCAACCTCTTATGCCAGGATGACAGGCAGGTGTTCTTAATAGAGTGAGAGAGTGGGGCAGCCAAAGAGTGCACATCCTGAAGGGAGCTTACTAGTTGATGGGAAATAAGCACATTGTGTTCCCTCTTGCTGTTTGGGTGGTTGCCAAGCTGACATGATAATAGACAGGTAACATTTATTGGTAGGGGGATCGTGCTGAGTGCTTTACTTCTTAATTTCATTTAATACAGAAACCCTACAGGGAAGGTATCAATACATGATCACCATTTTTTAAGCAGGGGAACTGATGTACACAGGGAGGTTAAAAGGACAGGGGTTTGTTTAACTTTGTTTTAAGAGATGTCGGAAATCTGGAGTTTTATGCTATCTTTTGATTTTACAGCATTGGCATTCAATTCACATTTAAGAAATGCCCAAACAACTACTGCCCACTAGGCAAAATATGTCTGAATGTCCTCAGCAGCGTGAAGGCTTCAGTTTTGCCATTTTGGTTTACGTGGGTTTTCTCTGACTGGACCCGAAGCTTCTCTTGGTCCTGCCTTAGGATCCTGGTGCTTCAGTGCTGAATGGGTGGTTACGTGGACAGATGCAGTCATTGTTTGCTTCTCTGCCTCTCTTGCTTGCTTCACAATGAGACAAAGTAATACCTTATGTTTCTGTAGTACATTGCTATTACAAAGTGCCTTCACACACATTATTTGATTTTTTAAAAGCCTCAGTTGCCACTGACCACTTCCAAACTATATGTGTTCTCAGATTTACAGTGAATCAGAGAGGGTAAGACATAGGAAGTGAGCAAGAAGTGGTTAATAGGAGGCCTGCTTTGCAGGCTGCTCTTATCACTGCTGATGAATCATTGTTGCCGTTGCCTTACAGACCTCTTCTTGCCCAGCTCCTGTGTAACAAGGAGCATGCTTTTTTTTTTTTTTTTTAGTGCCAGGGATTAAACTCACAACCTCACGCCTGCTTAGGCCACTGAGCTAAATCCCCAGCCCTATTTTTTGAGACAGGGTCTCACTATGCAGTTCAGGCTGGCCTTGAACTCACTGTGTAGCCCAGGCTGGTCTTCAACTCAACAATCCTCCTGCCTTAGCCTCCCAAGTGCTGGGATTAAAGGCGTGTATCACCATGCCCAGCTTAGGAGCATGCTTTTGAACACTCACTATGTTTATTTTAAATTGGCGAGACAGTGAGTACATTGTCCATAAAGTGTATACAATCAGGGGAAAATGCAATAAATGCTGGGGTTTTGGAGTTTGAGATCTGGTCTCTCTGTATATGCTTGATTTCTAGTGATTGGCTTATTTCTCATTTTTGTGGTTTTTTTTTTTTTTTGCCTCAGATAATAATCTGTAGGGACTTATACTTTTAAAGTTCAGTTTATAATAATTTTTAGCCATGTGCAGTGGCACATACCTACAAGCCCAGCATTCAGGAGGCTGAGGCAGCAGTATTGCTGCAAGTATGAGGCCAGCCTAGCCTGCTTAGCCAAGACCCTGTCTCAAAAAAAAAACAAAACAAAACAAAGCAAAATAATTTTTATAAATTGGTATAGTGATTACAAACACCAAAATTATGTGCCTAATTCTCCATTTTCTTTTTTAAAAAATCACTTCCTTGTGCCTCCAACCTTTTCTTATTTGAACAATTTTATTCCCTTTCTATCCATTGAAAACAAGAGTGGGTACTTAGGGAAAATGTTTCACATTTATGAAGAAGAATATGAAATTGGTTGACTGTCATGGTGCTTACAGAAGATTACTTTGGAAACTTTATGAATCGCATTTATTCTTAGTAACTTAATGAGATCTGCCTCAAAATAAAAAGGGGAGGGGATATAGGCCAATGAGAAGGCCTTGGGTTTCATCCCCAGGAGAGACAGAGAGCGATGCTGTCAGGCCTGCAGTGTGTAGATACCAGGCCTTAGAGCACCTGTCTCCTGGGAGGAATAGGAGGTGCGTTAAAGGGATTGTGGTGGGTAACTGCAGGTGCATGTTGAACCATCACTTTGATTCAATGTGCATGTCATTTCCTAATACAAATGGACTCGAATACGAATTCTGGCTAGATGGTAGTGTGGGCTAGTGCATTAGTTAGGGAGCTCAAGCAAATAATGGTTAATGACTCTGCTCCAGGACAGAGGGAGGTCCGTGGTAGGACAGGTGGAACACTAGAACACTTGACTGGGAGCCAGGAGAGGTGGGTTTGAAGTTTTGTTGTTGTTGTTGTTTTGCAGAGGGTCTTGCTATGTGGTTTAGGCTGGCCTCGAACTCATTTATGTAGCCCAGGCTGGCTTCCAACTCATGGCAGTCCTCCTGCCTCAGCCTCCAGAGTGCTAGGATTGCTGGTGTGTGCAACTATGCCTGGCTGGGTTTGAATTTTGCCACGAACTATGAAATACGAGTTTGGGTGACTCAGTTTGGCTTTTTTGGGTCCTCATCTGTAAAATGAGTGAAGGAGACTAGATGATCTTTAAGGTCGTAGGTATTTTAGGTTTGCATCTGGTTAGAAGAAGAATGTTCCATGGTAGTTGGGTGTGGCCACTTATTACCTATGGTCAGAGGCTGTGTCTGTGAAGGAAAGTGAGTAGTTGTAGATGGTTCAGCTGGTCTTTATCAGGGTGTGGTTGAATATCCAGACAAATCAAATGTCACGGAGACTTTAGGATGAATGACTGAGTCTGCCTCTCTCCTTTCCCTTCCACCCCCAGCTCTACTATCCAGAGACATATTTGAAAGACTGTTCACTGTTTCTGTGTTTAGCTTTTCTGTGATTACTTCCATAAGGCCATATAGTGTGTTTAAACTTCTGTTCCTTCACTTATCAACTTTAGACAATATTTGAATTTTTTTATATGAAAAATAAGAATTTAACTTTCCTATAACCTTCTTTTCATCACTCGTATTTGGTATTTGTATTATTTCAAAGGTCATGTGTTATCTTTATAATTTTAAATTTTTATTTATTCATTTATTTGTTGAGATAGAGGTCTCACTGTGATGCCCAGGCTGTCATAAAAGCTACAGTTGTCCTACCCCACCCTCCCAAATAGCTGGGATTCCAGGTGCACAGTTTTGTTTATTTATTTATTTTCATGGTGTCATGATTAAAGTCAGGGATTTGTGCATGCTAGGCAAAATTGTACCACTGAGCTAAATATTCAGCCCAGCTTGTTTTTTTATTCATCACCTTTTAGAATGAGGGTCGTAGGGTTTCTTAGCTTACTATTTTGGAAAATGGGTTTATAAAATGATTGCATGCTTTCCTCTTTCTGTGTTCTACCATCCAACAGCTCTACTTTACCACTTCTTTGCTTGCTTTTTTCCTTCCTTCCTTTCTTTTTTTTCCCCTTAAACATGGTCTCACTGTGTTGTCCAGGTTGGCCTCAAACTCCTGAGCTCAAGTAATCCTTCTGCCTTCTGAAAAACTGGGGACTATAGGTGCCTGGCTATATTTTATATTACTAAGGTTATTAGGTTAATATTTTTATTCTTTCTTCTTTCTACCACCAGAAACTCTGTGCTTATCTCTGTTTTTTTTTTTTGTTGTTGTTGTTTTTTTTTTTTTGCAGCACGGGGGATTGAACTCACAGCCTCGCGCCTGCCAGGGCAGGTGCTTAAGCCACTGAGCCAAACTCCCGGCCCTGGTTTTTTGAGGCAGGGTCGCACTATGTAGCTCAGGCCGGCCTCGAACTCACAACGCTCTGCCTACCTCAGCCTCCCGAGTGCTGGGATTAAAGGCGTGCGCCACCACGCCTGGCTGCTTATTTCTGTTTTGATTGCTATTTTTATTATACAGCCTCTTTGTGCCTGCCATAAGAGTATGCCCAGAACCATCACTGTATGATTACTCAGTTTTTAAGAGCCAAAGAAATGGAGGTGTTCTTAAAGACTTAGCTTAGTAAACCTCTTGTTTATTCATTTATTTAACAGTTACCAAATACCAGAATTACAGTAACAGTGCTATTCGTAATAGTGAAAAATTTGAAATGACCTAAGTGATTGACTTTAGGGGATTAGAAAACTAACTTCTATACAGTTTTATGGGGAATGCTTTGAGCATCTTTTTAAATGATGTGAAAAAATGTTAATATTATAAATTTTACTGTATTAAATGAAAAAATACATATATGTTTGTACAATATCAGCTGACATTTGTTTATAAAACAATATTATCAACTATATAGGAACGAGCAGGGAACTACTAGAAGCGTCTGCACCATTATGTTAACTCGGTGATGGCTTTCTCAGTGGTGGTGATTTGAGTTCCTTTGTGTTTTCTCACACCTGTATTTTTTAATTACCCAAAAACAAGATGTGTCATTTCTATAAGCATATTTTTTTAAACTAGAGGTTCAAGGATGCCAATCATAGTTCTTATTGGAATACTTATGTTGGAAATAAAGTAGAAATCCTTGGAAAGAATTCAGTTTGGCCAAGTGTGGTGACCCATGCCTATAATCCCAGCACTCCAGAAGGCTGAGCCAAGAGTTTGAGGCCAGCCTGAACTATATAATGAGATCTTGTCTCCAAAAAAAAAAAAAAAACCAGCTGGGTATGGTGGTGCACACCTGTAATCCCAGTCCTTGGGAATTTGAGGCAAGAGGATCACTCCCATGAGTTCAAGGTCAGCCTGAACTGCATAGTGAAACTCTACCTCAAAATAAAAACAAAACAAAACAAAACAGAATTCTTTATGTGTATATATATAGTGAATGAATGGAAGATTAAGTGGCAGCGATTCAGAGATTCATACATCTGTGACATTGGCACTTTTACACTTTCATGATTTTACATAGGAGCAAGTCCTTGGTTCAGTTATGTCAAAGGAAAACCCAGGCATTGAACTGTCTTGCAGAAGTTAGGAAACAGCTTTCACTGCAGGTCAGTGTGCAATGACAGAGCCTGCAGAACCGGGGCCTGCCACAGAAGCAGCCAGGCGACAATGCTGTGTTTCACAGTGCAGGGTCTGAATAAAAGTGTCCTTTGTGCTGGCCTCAGACTGAAGGGTAGGACTTGTGGAGCAATTTATGTTATTTCTCCTTAATGGAAATTGAGGCAGTCTCTAATAGTGCTATCACATGACAACTACTTATTTGATTTTTGGTAATTTGGGAGCAGCTGTGGGCAAATGATTATTCTGCAAAAAAAGCCAGGCCAGCTGCATTCTGACCCCATCGCAAGTGCCTGGGTATACCCAGCTTGCCAGCGCCGTGTTTCTAAACCAGGTATAGCTTCAGCAACTCAACTGCTTTTTATTGATATTTGTAGCTGCTAATAAGCACGTAAATGTTTGCAAATGCATTTTTCTAATCCTTTTTTATTATTATCACCAGCATTTATTAGGTACCTACTCCATTCAAAGCACTGTGCCAGACCCTGGGTTGTAAACTGTAACGTGGTGTTCAATGTGGATAGACTGCTTTCCTCTTTGACAGGTGGGTCAGCATTAGCTTTATTTTTAGCAGACTAAGTTTGAGTGTAAAGAAAGAATGTGGTGTGGAGGCAGCCGGGGCTGTGTTCCTTTGGTCCTAAACTCACCCTGTCTGTGCTACGTGGTTGTTTATTGATGCTTCATTGCCATACCATGTGCTTCATTCCAAAACCTAAAGACTGTCTTCCCCTTCAGGTTCCTGTCCCACATCCTGGCAGTCTTGACTTCACAGTGTTCCTTTAGCCCTTGGCAGGTCTCGATAGAATAGGATTTGTTCTTTTAATTGACAAAGCCTACTTACTTTTTGGGTTTCTTGAGATAGAATCTCACTATGTAGTTCAGGCTGACTTTGAAGTCACTGCGAAGCCAAGGCTGGTCTTGAACTCACAGTGATCCTCTTGCCTCAGCCTCCCAGCTGCTGGGATTACAGGTGTGTGCCACCATGGCTGACTTATTTAACTTTACTAATTCATTCTTTCAATGCACACTTTTGGCAAAGCTGTTATACTCAGGCATTTAAGGATTCTTGAATTAATGCACTCAGGAGTTGCATTGTAGAGTCTTCTGTGAAGAGTAATAGAAAGCTTCACTTTTAATTTTGTATATCTGTAGGGTGGAGAGGAGGCCTTAACAATTTCTATCTCTGAAATATTGAATTTTTATGGAAGAGGGGCTTGAGTTATATGAATTCCCATTAGACTTTAACACTGTGATTCGAAACAGGCTATTTCAAAACTTAAAAACAGAGTATAGAACTTCACTGTTCATTTTGACAGCTGCATACCACATTTCAATAAAATTAATTTAAAGTTAAAGTGAATTAAAAATTTAATTTCTTAGCCATAGTAGTCACATTTCAGTGTGGTCGTGGCTACTGTTTTGGACCAAACAAATTCAGAACATGACCATATTGCAGGCAGTTCTGTTGAATGGTGCTCAGCTAGAGCCTATGAAAGAGTGGACACATTTTAAAACATCTGATAAAATAGATTCACCTAACTATTCTTTTCTGTGGAAGGATGTTTGTTCCAGTTGAAGTTTTGAGCCCCCTGAAAATCCTTGTGCATTCTTTACATTTTTTTCTTTGATTGTGGCTCCCTCTAGTGTTTCAGATCTATTGCAGCAGTACTGTTATGAAATGGTTTGCTGTTTGATTTAAACCAAAGAGCATTGAAATATTTTTGGAAAACTGTTATATATGCATTTTTCTAGGAAAAAGGCTGTGGCTTTTACCTGCCTTCGAAAGGATTTGGCTGGGTGTGGTGGCACATACCTGTAATACCAGCACTGGGAGGCTGAGACAGGAGGATCACTGTGAATTCAAGGCCAGCCTGAATTGCATAGTGAAACCCTGTCTCAAAAAGACACAACGCAAAGCAAAAACAAACAAACAAAAAGGGTCTGTCATCAAAAAACAGATCAAGAACTGCTCTCTCTGATAGAGACTGTCTTATGTCAAAACTCCTCATGCGATCTGCAAACATTATTTCCTCCATGATTTAAAAACCATGTGACTTTTAGCATTTTTATGATTTATCTGTCCTTATGAAATAATGTAAAAAGTTCTATAGTACTTGCTGAATACTATATTGTGTCTCATTTTTTCCTCCATGATTTAAAAACCATGCGACTTTTAGCATTTTTATGATTTATCTGTCCTTATGAAATAATGTAAAAAGTTCTATAGTACTTGCTGAATACTATATTGTGTCTCATTTTAAGCCTTTTTACAGGAAACCACTTACTTGGTCCTCACAATAATTCTATGAAGTAGATTCTGTTATTCTTCCTCATTTGACAGGTAAACAAACTAAGACATAGGGGCCAAATGAAACTTGTCTAAGGTAACAGTAAGTGGAAGGAAGAACAGAGGTTTGAATCCTGTTTTGCAGCTTCAGAGTCTGCAGCAGTGAGGATCAGTGTTGAAGCAGGTATGGAACAGAGCACAGGGGAGACTTCCCACACCCTTGTACACATAGAGCAATAAGAAAAATGTTTGAAACTTAGAGATAAATTTTGCTTGTATCTCCTGCTTCTCTTTCTGTCTGTTCCCTTTTTTCACTTGTCATTGTCCTATTTCTCTCTTTGTAAATCATTTTATATTTTTAATGATTTGTTAAATCCGAGATTTTGTGTTGAACTTCAGCAGCATCTGGAACCAAAAACCCTAATTGTGGTTTTACAAAAATGGCTCAAGAATCACTTTTTTTAAACTTTTTGAGACAGGGTCTCACTATGCAGTACAGGCTGGCCTTGTACTCACTTATGTAGGTCTGGTTGGCCTCAAACTTGAGGCTGTCTTTCTGCCTCAGCCTCCCAAGTGCTGAGATTACAGGCGTGTACCACCACGCCCAGCTCAGGAATCACCTCTTTATTAAGGTCATCAGAAGCCCACACTGCTGCTTAACAGTGCTGTATGAGTAATTTCTAACGAGGATACATATTTTCTTTCCTCTGCATTAGTCTGGGTTCAGATAACCACATGAGGTATTTTAGAGGTTAACTAGGAGTTGGTCACGCAGGTGTTAGAAGGCTGAAAGAAGAAAAAGTAGGCACTGAGCTAATCCAAACAGAAAGCAGCTAACACCCCCTAGTCTGGGAGTACAGAAGAATAGAATCTAGGAGGTCAGAGGAGCCACAATACAGCTGACAGGCTGACTAGAGAGGGATGCCCTACCGCTGGTACTCAACTGCTGGGGAAGAAGCAAGGGCGCAACTGGAATTGGAAGAGCAGCTGTCCCCTGGTACTGGAGTAATGCTGCTAGGAGTGAAAGCAGCAAGGAAATACCACTCTCCCTCTTGAGCTCTCCCCATACAAAATCTTTGCAGGAATCTGACAGGCAAGTCTGGAAAATGTGGTTGGCCGACCAAGGCCAGAGTGGGGTGTAGAACAGCTCTCAGCACTCACTGTTGTGTATCTTTGGATTTAACCAAAATATTAAAAAATATTCAGAAAACGTATATCTATACTGAACATGGCACAGATATTTTTCTTATCATTATTTTCTTTTTCTTTTTTGCGGGGAGGGCACCGGAAATTGAATTCAGGACGTCATGCTTGTCAGGCATATCATTTTCTAAAGAAATAAGTTTAACAACAGCTTGCATAGCATTTACACTGTATTAGGTGTTATACATAATTCGAATGGTTTAAAATACAGGGAAAGCCGGGTGCGGGTGTGGTGGTGCATACCTGTAATTCTAGCACTTGAGAGGCTGAAGCAGGAGGATCACTGTCAGTTTGAGACCAGCCTGGGCTACAAAGTGAGTTCAAGGCCAGCCTGAACTGCATAGTGAAACACTGTCTCAAAAAGACCAAAAAAAAAAAAAAAAAAAAAAGTACACAGGAAGATAAGCATACAGGTTCTATGCAAATATAATGCCATTTTAAATAAGGAATTTGTGAATTGTTAAATTTTGGTATCCATGAAGGTCTATTGCCAATCCTTCATGAATAGTAAAGGAGGACTGTATAGAAGAACAAAAGAGAGGTCTTGGAAATGAGAGGTAAGAAGTAAACATCCTGCACAACTTTATAGAGAAGTTACAGAAACTGTAATTGCCTACACCTAGCTTTAGTGATTAAAATGTGAACCAAAATACCCCCGAAGCATGTGTTAAGGGGCAAGTTATGACAGATACTATTCATAGTACTTTATTAATTGAAGGCCCCCCACTCTTGAGACAGGGTCTCATTGTGTATTGCAGTCTGGCTTTGAACTCATGGTGATCTTCCTGCCTCAGCCTCTTGAGTGCTGGGATTACAGGTACATAAAGTACCCAAGTCCTGCTTTCAGTGAGCTTATGATATTCATGAAACTATTTACTCATCTTTAAGTCATTATGAAGTTATATGGTAAAGCTGGTTCCATATTATATAAAAGCATCATTATTAATTGGACCTGAGTTATTGTAAATATTAATTATTTACATATTTAATCAATATGTTGGGTTAAAAAATATAGTGTGATTATAGTCATATCAACTTCTGAGTCTGGCATGGTGGTTCATAGGACCATGTAATCCCAGCACTCTGTGGCCTGAGCCAGGCATATAGGAAGTTTGAGGCCAGCCTGGTCAAATTAGTGAGACCCTATCTGTCTCAAAATAAAAAGAGTTGGGGATGCAGATCAGTGCAAAGACCATAGGTTCAATATTCTAAAAGCAGGAATACCCCTGGAACTCCAAAATGTGTATACCATTTTTCTTAATTTATCAAAGTTGGACCTTTTTTTTTGGCACTGGGGATTGAACTCACAGCCTCGTGCCTGCCAGACAGGCACTTAAGCCACCGAGCCAAACTCCCGGGCCTAAACTTGGAACTTACTGACTTCCTTCTGTGAAATGTAAGGATTGTTAGTTTATAGTAATCCTTCATTTCCCTGTTTTGTTGTTTTGTTTTGTTTTGTTTTTTGAAGCAAAATCTGTCTGTATAATCCAGGTCAGCCTTGAATCTACTATATAGCCCAGGCTAACCTTGAACTCACAATCCTTTTGCCTCAGCCTTCCCAGTGTGGAGATTATGGGTGCCACTGCCCTGAGCTTTCCCCCTCTGTTTTTGATAGTTAGACTGTAATATTAAATTCTTCTGTCTCGTAGGGGTATTTTCTGTTGCTTCCCCCATTATCAGGAAGAGTACATATGTCTAGCTGTTTCTCTACCTCTCTTCCTCCTCCTCCCACTCCTATCTCCCGATTTCTATCAGACTTGTCTTTGCTTTTACATCGTGATGTATTTTACATTCTGTTTTTTTTCTTTCGCTCTTTCTCTCTTTGTAGAACCCAGTCATATGCGGGAACGATTTTTTTCCCTACAAGTCACATATCACTCTTTAAAAGAGAATGTTCATGGTCAAATGGTTTCTTCTAGTCTTAAGCTCCATTTCTACTCAGAATTAAGCCATGTTTTACCTTGCTTCTGTTTTCACTCTGACTTTTTCGTGCAGTTTGTTTTTCCTGCTGTGGTACAATTTTGATCCCTTACTGTGTCCCGAAAGAAGCAAACCCCATTGTTGACTTCAGGCTTTTTTGTTCTGTTGAGTGTAATTTCTATATATAGTTGAGATTCTAGGTATGTCCAGAAATGTAAATTGGCCCTCTCTAGGTTTTACTGTAGACATAGGCTTAGTTTGAGATTTTTTCTTAGGCAGTTCTTCTTTTGATATGATAATCCTATTGATTGGACTAATGCTTTCTTCTACTTTTAGTTATACTTTGATTAGGTTTCCTGGCCTGTTGTTTTTTCTACTTTGATTTTTAAAATACCGTGCACTTAATCTCATCCATTATGTGTGGATTAGATTAAATTTAACTCCCTTGGACATTTCCTCTGACTTCCAGTAGCACCCCAGGTATTACTGACCCTGAGTACCAGGTGCTCCAAGCAGTCCTTTTCTGTGCTTCTTCCACTGTCTTTGGTCCCATTCTAGTTGGTTTGGAAGGGCAAAAGTAGAAACTCTTCCATATCAGATTGTACCCCAGCTGATGGGAGATCAGGCTGAGAAAAAGATTTTCATGACATTGTAACCATGATAGTATTTGAGGGAATCATTTTTTGAAAAATCAAGTGTTGACTAATTTGATGAACACTGCTAGCTTGGGTAGGCTAGAAAGATAAGTAAGGCTTTTTATTTGGATGATTGCATAGGTACTGTCACCTTACTTCTCACATCAGTTCAGAAGAATACCTGTCAGCTCCATCTAGGCCCCCCAGCCACCACAGTGCTGGGCATGGAACCCATTTATGCTGGTCAAGCCCTGAGATAATACCCTAACTGTGGGCCTATTTTATGTACTATCAAGAAATTATTCTGGTTTCCTACAGTTTCTTTATTCCTAAAAGAAATGTATTTCAGTTGCTGGAGCTAATACAGCATAGGGCTTTGTAGTGAAAATGTGCTGCACATAATTAAGGAAACCATATCCTCAGAGATGGATGTCTAATTTAAAGATGAAATTGAGGCTCAGTGCTTGTGAGACTAGCCTGATAATGAGTCAGAAAGAATGGAGTCACAAAGTCACATGAATTCTGGCATCATTATAATTAATGTGCCAGGCACTGTGTTCCTGACTTTATCTGGATCATTTCGTTTAATCCTCATGTCATCCTTTTGAAGTTAGGTATTATCTTTTTTTTTCTTTTAAAAAAATGACAGAATTGAGGCTTAGAGGTTATTAACTAACTTGCACAGGAGTTTTGGTTATCTGGCTGTGCTGTTTTTAAAAATGCTCATTATCTAATATATTTTCACCTATTAGCAATTCCCATCAGTTTTGCTAGCCAGAGAATCTGACTACTCATGGACAAAAGCTAAAATGCTTCACTAAAATTGACTTACGAGGAGTGGAGTGTGACCTCTCTAGCAATATGTGCATGTAAGGCATGTCCAGCTTTAGACAACCTGATTAATTTATGATTTTCTGAAAGCAACATTTACAAGTGTCTCACTCTGGCTCAGAGAAGCTAGAAATACCTTTGTTTTTGCTTTTTAGAGTGTGCAGAATACAAATAGTTAGAAAGACTGGACAGTGGCGTGGGGGAGGGAGGCGGAAAGAGATGAGGCACTAGGTAGAAGTGATGAGCATATGAGGCAGATATTCCTATTGATTTATGCTGTGAACTGCATTCTGGAGCAAAGAATTGAAATCCATTATGCCAGGTGCACAGCGTACAAATCCCTTTGAAAAGCAGTTAGATGCCATCTAATCCCAAATCATTTAAAAACAATTTTGAAGTACCCAGTATTCTAAAATGCCCTAAGCAATTTGCCTCAGCCTCAAAGAACAGTGAGATGATGGGGGAAGTAGCATTTTATTGGTATTTTTCTCTCATGTGTATTATGCTTAATTGTGTGACTTGGCGTGTTAAATTACATATCAAATAAGTAAATATCTGGAGGCTAGGCTATATGTCTTGGTTATTCCAAAACTGGCACCAAGTTTAGGATATGAATGAAATAGAGCAGCTTCTCAGGTACCTTTGTTTAAAAAGATTTCTTTAAATGCCACAATTTCAGACTTTTAAAAAAGTTGCAAGATAACAAAGAATTCTCATGTACATTTAGGTTTCCTGAATGTTAACGTTTTACCTTGTTTTCTTTTTCTTTTTAAAATCTCTATTAAATACATCATCTTTTACCAAGTACCTTTTTAAGAACTCCATTTGGAGAAAGGAGAGTATTCTTTTTTTATGAAAGGCTTTTGCCCCACAGAGACACAGGGCTAGGGAGATGACCTGAAGCAGGAAAGTTAAGTTCATATGATAGATAGCTGAGTGGTTCCTATCTTTTTGGATTTGGAAACTTGTGGTTGTTTTATTTTGTAGTGAAAGTGAATTTTATTTTGAAATACAGAGTACTCCTTGAGCCAACTGAGTAAGCCCAAAGTAAATAGTTACTGGGTTAGAAGGATGAGTTGTCATACATTTAATGGTATGAGAGTGACAAGAAACAATTAAAAGGTAGAGCAGGACAAAGATTGGAAATTGCACAGGAATATGAAACAGGATCAAGTACCTCAGATTAAAGCAAGAATTTGGTCATCTACATGGAAACAATTGACCTGAAAAAGAAAGTCAGCAAGATGGAGCTTAAGGAAGCAGTAACTCAGCAGTATAAAGGATTTTAGAAATCCTGAAAATGCAAAATGACACTTTTACAATAGAGCAGAGTAAAAATAAGACTTTTGCATAGATAATTATGTTCTTTTTACTTGTAGCCATAAAAATCTTATTTCTGTATCTATATGATTGCTATTTCTTTTGGTAAACTCTAGATATGCAGTGCTATATATTATTATTATAGTCAAATTTCTAATTTGTGTATGTGTTTCTGTGGATTTATACAAATAGAGATATTAATGTGGAAGTTAAACACTCAACTTTTCAGTATGGACCAAAATTTAAAATACACATGTCCTTTCAAGCCAGAATTTAACATTTAAAAATTTATTCTTAAAGCAACTATCAAGTAATATGTAAAGTTTTTTATAAACATAATAAGGGCTAGTTTTGTTGTTCAGGATTAGTCACTGTTTTTTGTATAGCATGCTATAAGGGATTTTTTAAAATTGTAAATTGTGATAAAGTAACAAATTTACCATCTTAACTATTTTTAGGCATATGGTTCAGTAATATTAAGTATGTTTATATTGCATATGAGTGCTTTAGAACTTTTCATATTATAAAACTGAAACTCTATCTGTGAGACAGCCCCTCTTTCACCTTTCTCCTCAGCCTCAGGCAACTACTTTTCTTTCTGTTGCTATGATTTTGATTGCTTTAACTACCTCACATAAGTGGAATCATACAGTATTTCTCTTTGTGTCTGGCTTATTTCATTGAGCAAAATATCCTTATAGCTCATTCACATTGTAGCATGTGTCAGAATTTCCTTTTTCAAGAACTAGTTTCAAACAGACTGTATTTTAGAGCAGTTTCAAGTTTATAGCAGAGTTGAGTGGAAGGTACAGAGATTTCTCATATACCCCCTACTCTCTTATACACATACTGCCTCCCTCACCATCAGCATCCTACACCTGAGTAGTACATTTGTTCTAATGGATGAGTCTACATTCATGCATCAGTCTCATCTAAAGACTGTAGTTTGCATGAAAGTTCACTGTTGATGTTATATATTCTGTGTATTTGAACAAATGTATAATGTCACATATTCACCATTATAATATTGTACACAGTAATTTCACTGTCCTGAAAACTCCACTGTGCCACCTATTTATTCCTTTTTTCTCTAATCTGTAAATCATCTATCCTTTCACTGCCTCCATAGTTTTGCCTTTTCTACATCATATAGTTGAAATTATATAGTGTATAACCTTTTCAGATTTGCTTTTTTTATCTAGTAAGTCATTTAAAAGGTTCTTCTATATCTTTTCATGGCTTAATAGGTCATTTTTTAGTGCTAAGTAATACTTCATTCTCTGAATGAACAACACTTTTGTATCTGTTCATTTATTGGAAGACATCTTGGTCACTTCCAAGTTTTACCAATTGCAAGGAAAGATCTAAAAACACCAGTGTGCAGGTTTTCATATAGATTTAAAATTTAAAATTCTCCAGGTAAATACCAGTGAGAATAATTGGGGATCATATATGCAGAGTATATTCAGTTTTGTAAGAAATTACCAAATTGTCTTTCAAAGTGACTACAGTGAGTGAAAGTACCTATTACACATTTGTGACAGCATTTGATATTGCCAGTCTTTTGTATATTTGACTGGTTGAGTTTCACCCATTCTTATAGGGTATAGTAGTGTCTTCTTGTAGTTTTAATTTGCATTTCACAATGGCATGTGATCAGCATTTTTTCAGATACTTACATCAGTATACCTCCTTTGGTGATATATCTCTTCAGGTCTTTTGTTCATTTTTAAATTGGGTTGGTCATTGTCTTATTGTTGAGTTTTAAGAATTATTTATTTTAGATAACAGTCCTTTATTCTTTATTTTCAATAGCAGTCCTTTGCCAGATATTTCTTTTTTGCTAATATTTTTCCCAAGTCTGTGGGCTTGTGTCTCATTCTGACAGTATTTTTCACAGAACAAAAGCCTTTATTTTGATCAAGTTCAGCTTATTAGTTCTTTCTTTTATAAATCTTGACTTTGGCATTGTATTTAAAAAGTTATTGCTATATCCAGTGTTCTCTAGATTTTTCTCCCATGTTATCTTCTAGGATTTTTATTGATTTGCACTTTACGTTTAGCTGTATCATTCATTTTGACTTTATTTTTGTCAAGAATGTAAGATCTGACCATGGCAGAGTTTCATGTGTGCCTATATAGTCTCAGCTACTGGAAGGCTAAGATAGGAGGATCACTTAAGCCTAGGAGTTCAAGGCTAGCCTGTGGAAAATGCCAATATTGCATCTCCACCCCCAAGGAAGGCCTGTGTATTAGCTTTTTCCTGTTACTGGATCAAAATGCTCAACACCTGAAAATTAAAGAGAAGAGGTTTATTTGACTTAATAGTTTCAGAAAGTTCAGTCCACAGTCAGGTGGCTCAGGTGACTGTAAGGCAGAAATAGCATGGTGGAAGAAAGCGGCTCAATTACCACAGCCAGGAATTGGGTGGGGAGTTAGGGAGGAAAGGAAAGAGAGAACACACACACACACACACACACACACACAGAGACAAAGAGAAAGAAAAAGCCATAACTAGATATATCCCTTCTAAAAGCCTATGCTTCCCTGATGCACCTCTAATCGGGCCTACTAAGATCTCATCAGTGGATTTACCCACTGATGAATATGGGGTCCCCATGATCCAGTCACTTTCCAAAAGCCCTACCTTGAAATGCATGAGACTTTGACTGTACATTTTAGAACTAAACCACACAGTATGTCTAGATTCATTTTTAAAAAAACTTGTGGATGTACGTTTGTTCTAGCACACATTTTTTTTTTTTTTTTGGTGGTACCCGGGATTGAACATATAGCCTCGCGCTTGCCAGGCAGGCAGTTAAGCCACTGAGCCAAACTCCTGGCCCTAGTTTTTTGGAGGCAGGGTCACACTATATAGTTCAGGCCGGCCTTGCTCATGTTGTAGTCCAAGCCCACTTCGAACTCACAACGCTCCACCTACCTCAGCCTCCCAGTCCTGGGGTTAAAGGTGTGCGCCACCATGCGCGCCTCTAGCACACATTTTTAAAAAGACTGCGTTTGCTAGGCCTTCATGTTGACTTTGTTCTTTTGTCAAAAATCAATTGACTGTATTTATTTAGGTGTATTTCTGGGCTCTCTGTTCTGTTACATTGACTTAGTTATTTTGTCAATACCATACTGTCCTAATTACTGTAGGTTTCAAAGTCTTGAAATCAACTTGTGTCAGTCTTCTTACATTACTCTTCAGTATTCTCTTGGCTATTCCTAGTCTGTTGCCTTTTCTTATAAACTTTGCTATCGGTTTGTTGATATCCACAAGATAACGTTGAGATTTTCATTGGGATTATGGTGAATCTGGAGATAAAAGAATTGACATGTTGACAGTATTTAGTCTTCTTATCCACAAACATAGAATATCTATTTATTTAATTCTTTGATTGTTTAAATCAGAGTTTTATAATTTACCTCATGTTTTTTTTCATATTTTGTTAATTTCTACCTTAGTATTTCACTTTTTGTGGGTGCTAATGTAAATCATGTTATTTGGATTTTAAACTATGCTTTTCTTTGCTGATACACAGGAAGACATTGACTTTTGTATGTTTACCTTGTATCCTGCAACTTTACTATAATTGCTTTTGGTTCCAGGAGTTCTTTGTTGATTCTTACAGATTTTTTATATAGGCACTCATGTCATCTATTAACAAAGACAGTTCTGTTTCTTCCTTTCCAATCAGGATGCCTTTTATTTTATTTATTTTATTTTTTATCTTACTGCACTAGCTAGGGCTGCCAGTTCAATGTTGAAAGAAGTGGTGAGAAGAAACATCCTTGTCTTGTTCCTGATTTTAGTGGGTAAAATTTTTTCACCATTAAGTATAATGTTAGGTGCAGGTCTTTTGTAGATGTTGTCAAGTTAAAGACATTCCCCTTTATTCCTAATTTGCATTTTTTTCCTTTTTAAGGCTGAATAATATGTGGTATATATGTACCACATTTTGTTTCCCATTCACCCATTGATGGACACTTGGGTAGCTTCCACCTTTTGGCTATTGTGAATAATGCTGCTATGAACATGGGTATACAAATATCTCTTTGAGATCCTGCTTTCAGTTCTTCTGGGTAAGTACCAGAAGTGGAATTGATAGATCATATTGTAGTTCTATTTTAAATTTTTTGAAGAATCAGTATACAAAGCTTTATATACAAGGATGTTCACTGCGCTGATGTTTTTAACAGCATTTGGAAGCAGCCTTCATCAGTAGGTGATTGGTTACATAAATCATGATATATCCAGACAGTAAATTTTCTTTAGTTACTTAAAAAGGACATGGTAGATATGTATGTTTTAACATGTCAAAAATGTCCAGATGTGTTGTAATATGAGAAAGGCAAGCAATATGTGGGATATGAACATTTTTTTCAAGAATAATAAACTTTTAGAGAAGGGAAGGAACTTAAAGTGTGATAGGAGAGGAAACTTGCTGCTTTACAAATTACTGCATCATTTTAGGATTTGCAAGAAGCGCAGTTTTGTAAGCAGAAAAATTAATTTGAATAATTGTATTTTGGGGTAAAAATCCTTACCTGTCATTTATCTTTGCGATACAAAGAAAATGTTAAGTATTTAATTTATTTACTAAGTGTTTTTATCTCCACAATGTCAAATCCTAGTCACCGAGATACTTTAAGTATCTTTCATTGTTATATTTTAAATCTTTTGGTTGCTATATGTATCAAGGGGATTTATTGTTCTGTGACCTGACTGGAGCGTATTTCCATCAAAATGATTTCACATCAGGAAAATGTTCCATCATTTTTATGTCATATTTGAATGATATTTTCTGTTTTCTGTGGGTGTGGTGAGATAAGGGATAAGATCAGGAACTTGTCAAAGTTTCTCTGCTGTTAAAGAAAGTACCTCTTAGTTTAGCATTGTGTTACATTACAAACTGAGTCCTCTTTTTTTCCTTTTTTTTCCCCTGGCAGTGGATCTTCATGGAGGAACACGGAGTGACCCAAACTGAACACATGGCGACCATAGAAGCCCATGCAGTGGCCCAGCAGGTACAGCAGGTTCATGTGGCCACTTATACTGAGCACAGCATGCTGAGTGCCGATGAAGACTCCCCTTCCTCACCTGAGGACACCTCCTATGATGATTCGGATATACTCAACTCTACTGCGGCTGATGAGGTGACAGCCCACCTGGCTGCTGCAGGTAATGCTTGACTTGGAACTTCTCCTTCTCCTTCTCCTTCTCCTTCTCCTTCTCCTTCTCCTTCTCCTTCTCCTTCTCCTTCTCCTTCTCCTTCTCCTCCTGCCTCTCCCTCTCCCTCCCCTCCTCCTCCTCCTCCTCCTCCTTCTCCTCCTTCTCCTCCTCCTCCTCCTTTTCCTTCTCTTTTTTCCCCTCCTCTCTCCTCCCATCTTTTCTTCATTGATTGGTTATATTTAAGTGAATGTTGGACCATGTGTTTGGAAAGTTATTTTTAGAATTTTGGACCTACAATAATACCATTTTCATCTAGAGATGATTTTGTTTGCTTTGCCAGATGCCTGAGGGTACTAGCAGTCTCAAATCATCTTAACCCAATTTAAGGTTTTAAGGTTTTGAGATTTTTCTCTGAGTACAAAATGACTTAATGCTGAGCTATATTTTAAATCATTCTGTTTGCATTATATATTTAGCACCATGATGAGAAGACTTCATGTAAACTGTGCCTGGATGGGTCTAGTGTTGTCTAAGGAGTATTTAGGGAAAGTTAGGCTGAAAGTCATGAGCAAGAATGGCCTACATGCTTGCTTGCTTGCTTGCTTGCTTGCTTGCTTGCTTGCTTGCTTTCTTTCTTTCTTTCTTTCTTTCTGGTACCAGGAATTGGACTCAAACCCTTGCGCTTGCCAGGCAGGCACTGTTCCACTGAGCTGTATTTCCCATCCTGCTACATTTTAATTATATGCACTATATTTAAGGGGAAGAGGACAGATGCTGTGGAGAATAATCTTATTACTATGAGTTATTATCCACAGTGTAATTTCTGAAATGCTAACTCTAGTGGTAGAGTGCTTGCCTAGCATGTGTGGGTCCCTGAGTTCTAGCCCAGTGCTAACAAATTTTAAAAAAGAAGTGGCGAAACACACGAAGTATTTTTAACACATATTTTGTGAAATTCTTTACTGTTCCCAGAAGAGGGCACCCTAACATAATAAAGCCAGATCTTTCCTATGAAGGAAACTGGTTTTGAGAGGGATTTGCAGTGTTACTACACTATGTTGTCTCAGTGTTAGGAGATAGCTGGGGTTGCAGCTGAGTAGTCGAGTGGCGGCCTAGCATGCATAAGGCCCTAGGCGTGATCCCCAGTACCTCCTAACCCTGACTGGGGAAAAAAAAAAGAAGAAAGAAAAAGAAAAAATAGATCAGGGAAGGACTTCAGGCTTTTTTATTTACCTGAAGTGGAAACTGACACCCAGCTGGTAGAAATGACTTACTATTTCATCACTCAACAACTATCGAGGATTTATAATGCTAGATATGAATTCTGTGAACAAGACAGCCAAAGCTTGCTCCTGAAGGGATTTCCAGTCCATAGGTGGAGTAGATATAGTGAAAGATTTAGAAGTAGCACAATGAAATGAAGTCAACAGGTACTATAAACAGTGTTGCAAGATAGTCAGACTTTTTTTGACATCAATCATCAGTGTGAATTTAGAAGACTTTTTAAGCAAAATTGAGTTTAGTCTTTTATTTTCTTTGAAGTGAGAAAGGATAGGGTAACAAATTAAAGAAATGGAGAAAGAATTCACATGGTCTGTAGTTATAATTAGTACTTTAAGAGTAATGTTTCGGTAAGTTGTCTAAAAAGTAGAAAATACTTAACTGTTTGAATACAAAAAGTATGAAGATTGATATGACAGGCACACATGCACTTAATACCTGGCTTTGTGAATTATTACCACTGTTTTGGCATATTATCACGAGCTTGGTTTGTTTTAAGAAACAAAAATCACTGATGTGGTTGAAACTTCCAATGTGCTGTTATTCTTTCTAATCTTGTACTTTTCCCTACACTGAGGGGAAAGATTTGGATTTTTTGTTGTTGTTACTAGAAATCGAACTCAGGACGTTGCATTTGCCAGGCAGGTGCTGTGCCGCTGAGCTATATCCCAAGCCCAAGATTTGGATTTAGTCTTTATCATTCTCTCGCATCTTTATATATATATATATATAAAATTTTTTTTTTTTGCTGTGGTTTCATGAATCATTAAACATGTTTAGCATTGTTTTTCATCTTTTAGATTTTAATGCTATCACTGAGGTCCTACATTTCTGTAACATGTTTCTTTCATTTAGCATTTTTCTAAGATTTATCCATGTTGATAATGTTGATATATATTTTAATTTTAGCTGTTATTTGGTATTGCATACATTATCTGAATATCTCTTATGGTAGATACCATTTTTTGCTACTAGAGTTGCTGCAGATGATAATTATTTTACATGTTTTCTTGTCTACATGTGTGATTTCTCTGTGACCCAGAATAAATAAATGCACATATAACTAAAATAATACCTACCCTTTTTTCAGGTGATGTACTCTGTGATACGGCCTAGTTTATTCTGTTTTATTAGAAAAAACACTGCTCGCGAACCACCAAAGGGTTACAGTTTGGAGTTCGTGAAACACTACTTGAGGGTACATACAGCAAGGGAATTGAACGCCAGAGATAGGCACATTTTCACCTTTACTAAATATTGCCAGATGTCTTTCAAAATCACTGTATGTATGAATTTACCTTCCTGCAAATAGTATACTAGAATGCCTGCTGTTTTTCATCCACACATTTGTATCTGTCTTTTGATTTTTGTCCATTTGGATAGGATGAAACAATCTCAATGCTAGTTTAATTTGCATTTCTCTAAGCTAGAGTATTTTTCCACGTGGACAGTCCATAACATATTTTTGATGGTCTGTTATTTTCCACCTCTGTCTCCTGATACAAGAAGGCAATTATGAACTTTGCAATTTAGTTGTATTGGTTTAATTATTTATCTATGATCCAATTCCACACTTAAAATAACTATAGCTTTATAGCGATCATTTAATATGGTAGGATGAGTGTTCTACAGATGAGTCCTCCTCTGGTTCTTAGTGTTTTCTAAGTTGTTCTACTTGTTCTTGACTTTTTTTTTTTCGGTACCAGGGATCAAACTCACAACTTTGTGCCTGCCAGGCAGGCGCTAAGGCCACTGAGCTAAATCCCCGACCCTATTTTTTGAGACAGGGTCTCACTGTGAAGTTCAGGCCAGCCTTGAACTCACTTTGTAGCCCAGGCGCGTCTCGAACTCACAAGGATCCTCCTGCCTCAGCCTCCCCAGTGCTTGGATTAAAGGCATGCACCACCATGCCCAGCTTATACTTCCATTTAAATATTAAGATCAGCTTATCAAGTTCACAGAAACCCTTATTAAAATTTTCATTTGAATTGTGTTGAATTTATAAATTGATAAAATAAGCAGCTTTATGCATAATAACCTCAACCTAGAAGTAACCCAAATATCCATCAGTAAAATAATGAATAAACAAGGTGGTTTATCTTTACAGTGGAATATTACTCAACAATAAAAAGGAACAAACTACTAATAGAACAACATGCATAAATCTAAAAATATTATTCTAAGCGGAAGAAACCCTACTAAAAAGAGTATATATCATGTAATTCTGTTTATTTGAAATTCTAGAATAGGAAAGGCTAACAGAGAATGAAAAAAATCAAAATAGTAGTTCTTTGGGAGGTAAGAATGAGAATTGACTGGAAAGGGGCATGAAATAACTTACTGTGGCTTTAGTTTTGTAGAAGATTGAGATTCATAAACATGTATAGTATATTTTTAAAAAATATAACAAGCCAGATGTGATGGCACATGCCCATAATTCCAGCTCTTGGGAGGCTGAGGCAAGAGGATTGCCATGAGTTCAAGACTAGCCTGAACTACATGGTGAAACCCTGTCTCAAACAAACAATTCCCCAAAGTAAATAAATAAATAAAATAAAAATGTATTGAATGTATAGGTGGATTTGTATATTTCTTTTTTTTGGATCTGTATATTGCATGTGTATGTCACCTAAGGAAAAAAATATGAATATTGAACTCTAGCTAATGATGTACTTGCTGAAGTTTTTAGGGTTATATTTATATTTACAGTTTTCTTTGAAATGCATAAAGAATAATATGGATTAATGAATGAATAGGAATTGGACATATGTGTACAATAAAATGTTAAAAGTCTTTCAACATTGCTTATGTATATGAAAGTTTTCATATGAAAACTCATAACTCAATAGTGAAGAAATAACCTGATTAAAAAAAGTAAATCACTGCGCATGGTGATGCACGCCTGTAATGCCAATACTTCAGAGGCTGAGGCAGGAGGATCACCATGAGTTTGAGGCCAGCTTGAACTATATAGTGAAACCCTATCTCAAAAGAAATAAAACAACCACAACAGCAAAATGGATAAAGGACTCAAGTAGACATCTTTCGAAAGAATATATACAAATGGCCAAAAAGGATATGAAAAGATACTCAACATCACAGGGCAATGCAAATCAAAAACCACAATAAGATAATACCACATGCCTACTGAGGTGGTTATTATAAAAAGATAACCAATATTGGAAATGTTGTCAAACAGTGCCTGTCTGACAGGCGTGAGGTTGTGAGTTCGATCCCCGGTGCCACCAAAAAAAAAAAAAAAAAAAAGGAAACTTTGCCTTCTGTGACAACATGAATGAAATTGTGCTAACCAAAATAAGATAGTCACAGATACAAATACTTAATGAATCTACTTAGTTGAGGTGTCTAAATAGTTAAACTCACAGAAGCAAAGAATAGAATAGTGACTGCTAGGGTCTGAGAAGGACATAGGTAGAGCTCAACAGAGCTCAACAGATCGTTTCAGGGCTGGAGATCTAGCTCAGCGGTAGGGCACTTGTTCAGCATATGAAAGGCCCTGGTTCAATCCTTAGCCCTGGAAAAACAAAACAAAACAACAGTTTCAGTTATGTAGGATACATAAATGGTATATTCTTACCACAATTTTATAAAATGTTGGGAGGAAAATGCATCAATAAGATTTTTTCCCCTGCCAGCTGTTTATGATGGGCAGGAAATAATCATATATTTTGGGTTATATTTAAGTCAGACTAATTATACTTCAATCAACATGTACAGAAGCTCATCTAGGTTTACAGGAAAGCTTATTTTAATTCAACCACTTAGCATATACATGCTATTATAAATGGAGCAGTTAAATTTAATTTTCATTTAAGCCATTTATAGGGTTTACCATTTAGAATACAGGTAAAATACCTTTTTTAAAAAGAAAAAATGTTTTTTATATGTTGAGATCCCACATATCAGAGTCTAGTATTATAGTTCCTTACCCTTCATTTACCCTTCAAAAAAGTCATTGTACATTAATTTCAAGGCAGACCATTCAACTTTTATTAGCATTTTCTCCACAGAATGGAAAAGTTTTCATCATTTTTCTGCCAGAACACTTTCATCAACTTGACTTTGTGGTCAGCATCTCCATTTTTGGCACATTTCCCAGATATGCAAGAAAAGTTTTCCAGTTAAGATGTTATTCTTTTAGATACCCTTCTTCGATTAGGTATTGTTGGAGTTCCAAGAGTGACTGATTATCTCTGAGTTTCTTAACTGGCAGTGTCTTGGAGTAATGGGAAAGAGTGGCACAGGAATGGAAGTGAATTTGAAGCCAGTAACTTGTTTCAGTTTTGGCAAGCTTTTCTCTTAATGCTGCAATTGTTCCTAGCACCTCTGAGAATATTGCCACAACAGTATGGGCATGCTGGCAAAACAGAACAACAGCATTATACAAAATTCAAGCTGGTGTGTGGTGGGGAGGTGTAAGTCATTTGCTTTTTAAAAAGGTTCACTGTAAGTTTTATTGATAAATCACAACATGAAACCATCAGTATTCACTGACAACATACTAGAAAAGAAAAATCACCTTTTTAATGTCTTTAATTATTTTCTGTCTGGTGCAGTTGCAGGCCTCTGCCTAATCTCAGCGCATACTTAATATTTCAGGTCCTGTGGGAATGGCTGCTGCGGCTGCTGTGGCAACAGGGAAGAAACGGAAACGGCCTCATGTGTTTGAGTCTAATCCATCTATCCGGAAGAGGCAGCAAACACGGTTGCTTCGGTGAGAGCTTCCTTATCTGTAGAGTTAGTATTCCTCAAATGCTTTGTGTGTAGATGACAGAATATGTGTTGTTAGGTTCCTCAGAACACCAGGTTGGAGTCTTCTGTGATAGAGTTAGACTATTCTTACAAAATTAAATAGATGAAAATCTAGAAATATGATTTAGCAGATACATAGTATCACCTTAACTCATTTGAAGAAAATTTTTATAACTGCTGTGTACCAGGTATTCTAGACACTGGTAACATAACTGAGCAACAAATTCCATAAAAGTTTATATTCTGAGAAAGGGATGAAGAAAGAAGACATCTGCTATGTCAGATGAAAAGTATTATGGAAAAAAATTAAAGTAGAATAGGAAGACATGAAAATCAGGAGGTGAAGAGATGTAGTTCTTCATAGGGATAATCTTGGAAGTCCTTTTTGATAAGGCAACCAGACTATCATGGCTTGTGTCTAGATGTCCCTCCAAAGCCTCCTGTGGGGCTTTGCAGAGGTGGCTGAATCTAGAGTGTATGATGCTGGGATTAAGGGTGTGTGAATACTAAATTAGTCCACTGATTAGTTTAGTTTAGTTCTGGGTGTGGATAATGGGAAGGCCCATCGTTGGTGTGAGTACCGGAAAGGTTTAAAGATGCTAGCTGAAGAAGCAGCCCTGAAATTCCTTAAGCTGTACTCAGTGGGAGGTTCTGGTCAGAGCTCAGAAGACCAGAACACTGATAGAATGCTGCTGGTAAACACTGGTTTCTACTGGAAAGAAAGACTAGACTGACTGTTAGACTCCAGACAGTATGGCTTGGCAGAAAGTTTGTCTACGTACATTTTGGTCATGTTTATCTTGTGCCATGGTATGCTGGAAGTATTTAACTTTCTTTTCATTTGTACAAGGGCTCCCAGCTAAGAGTTTGCCTTGAATCTCAGAGACTTGAGATTTGGACTTTTAAGTAATGCTGAAGCTGTTAGGACATTGGCAACTCTTGCTGATGGACTAAATCTCTATTGCATAAAGAGATGTGCATGTGTGTCTGGAGGGGTACAGGGACAGAATATCATGGCTTGTGTCTAGATGTCTCCCCAAAGCTTCATGCATCTTAGGTGGGGCCTTTCAGAGGTGGCTGGATCTAGTGTGTGATGCTGGGATTAAGGGTGTGTGATTACTAAATTATTCTACTGATTGGTTTGGCAAGGTTCTGGATGTGGACAATGGAAAGGTCCGTTCTGGGTGTGAGTGCTACCAACTTGTAGCATGGAGAGACTACAAAGGACAGAAAGAGGGCTGCTGTTATCACTTACAGCTTCTTTGCTACTTTGCCTCCTTCTGTCTGTTGTGAACTGTCCTTTTTTTTTTTTTTTTTTTGGCACCGGGGATCGAACTCACCTTGCGCCTGCTAGGCAGGCACTTAAGCCACTGTGCCAAACTCCCAGCCCTAGTTTTTTGAGACAGGGTCACACTATGTAGCTCAGGCCAACCTTGCACTCACGTTGTAGTGCAAGCCGGGCTTGCGCTCACATTGTAGCCCAAGCGGGCCTCGAACTCACAACGCTCCGCCTACCTCAGCCTCCCAAGTGCTGGGATTAAAAGCATGCACCACCATGCCCGACTATGTTGTGAACTGTTCTACTTCGTGATGCCTCTCTGCCATGCCACCCTGCCTTAGAGCTAGCCAACCATTAACTCAAACTTCAGCAAACTGAACTGAATAAAGCTTTCTTCCTTTAACTTTGGATGCTGAATATTTTATCTCAGCAATGAGAAAAGTAATTATGACAGCGACCACATGAATGTCTAGGAGAAGAACATTACATGAAGTGGGATCTTTAAAAGCCCAGGCTCTACAGTTGGTATATGGTAGTCACGTTAGAGAATTGTTGTCCTCGGCATTTGCAAGAGAAGCATTTAATGCAGGACACAGAAATCTATAAGGTTAGCTGACAGTATCTGCCCACAAAGTCAGATGTAGCTCAAAAGATATCTGTCCTCACATTGGAGGTCTAAAGAATCCAGCTGAAGACGTGGAGCCCATGGCAATGTACCGTATAAGTCCTATCAGGAGGCAGAGGAATTTGCCATGGAAGACAGGAGGGTCTGCATCAAAAAGCCCAAGGACGATGCTGGAGGCTCCAGGGTCTGTGCCAGCAGGCCAAAAAGCCACTGCTGGAAGCTGAAGAATCTGTGCCAAAAACCAAGAGATGACCTCCAAGGCAAAGGTGAAGACAAACTCCTCCAAAGAGAACAGCAGCCATGCTTGGTGATGGTGAGGACCGGAGGTCCTCCAAAGGAAGAAAACAGCCAAAGCTCATTTGAAGAAAGGCAGCTGCAATGAAGCTCTTCTAAGAAAAATCAGATGGAATCTTTCCCTCCCATGCTCCTTTTATACTGTTCCAACAACAATCCTCCTTAAGTGGGTCTTCCATTCCCTGAACACTGGTGGCTCATGTCAGCTGGGCGTTCCCCACTCACGTTGACAATTAGTCAATTAACCACCACAAGAGAGCATGAGAGAAGATGTAGTCAGAACAGTAGAAGAGAGTCTCATCAATTGATCCTGTCCTCTGATGTCAGGGGTCTGACTCTTGCTGTAAGGCAGGAAGGAAATGAATGCTTTTGACCAGAGTGATCATGTAATCTGCACAAGTGTTTAAAGAATCACTGGGGTGGGGATGGGGGGGATCACTCAGGGGCTTGGGGTGTAGCTCAGTGATAGAGCCCTTGCCTAGCATGTACAAAGTGCTGGATTCCATCTCAGCGCTATAAGAAAAAAATGTGAGTCACTCAGGCCAATGAATTGAAAATAGACTCTGGGTGTACAAGAATGGAAATAGAGGAATTAGTTATTACTTTGGGCCAGAAACAATAGATGTCTTAAAACAAATTGGTAACAACAGAGGTAGTAAGAAGTGATCACATTCTGGATGTATTTCAGACATCAGCTCAGTGTGATTTCTTTCTTTTTTTTTTATTTCAAAGATAGTAAAATCCAACAAAAGATAACAGAACAATCAAAACAAAGCAGTAGAACTGACCTAGAACTTCAAAGAGAGATACTATGAAAACAATAGGTATTATATTGTGTCTTGTTACTTTCAGAATAGTTGACCATTCTATTAGACAAACCCAAAACAAAACACAATAAAACCAATAAAAACAGGATGTGAAATGAAGAAAAAAAAAGAAAAAAAAAAAAAGGAAACGAAAATTAAACAAAATTAAGCAAAGCAATGACAACAATATTGGGGCTCGAAGACAAGACAGAGGACAATCCCACCTATTACCCAAGAAATGCTGAGACTGCAGGCACCAGACCTGCAAAATAATCTAACAATACAGGCATTTAGTTGCTTTATGTACCTTAGTTGCTATGAACTTAGCAGGTCCTCTGAGCAAGCAGGATGCTTACGGGGGCGGCGGGGGGAGAGGTCCTTGATTCATAGCCCGCACGCCGGTAGGCCTATGGGACACACCTCTCTTTCTCTTCCTGGAGTTTGTGCAGCCATGCAAACTCACCAGGGAGGCAGGCGGGCTTGCTTCTGGTTGCTGCCTCTCGGCCCAACATGGAGGATTCACAGAAGGCACATAGTTCTCTCCCTGGGTTCCGCGCGGTCACACAAACTCACCAGGGAGGCCAGTGTGATTTCTTGATGGATTGGATATGGAGCATGAAAAGAAAAAAAGGAGTAAGGAGTGACCTCAAGATTTTTGGTTAGATTACTGGAAGGATAGAGATCATATTTGCTAGAGAAAGAGCAGATATGAGAGAGAGGGTAGGGACAGAATCAGTACTTTGTTTTGGGATGTGTTAAGTTTGTAATGCCTCTTAACCATTAAGTGGCAATGCAGAATAAGCTGAGTAAATGAGTCTGGAAGTCAAAAGAGAATTTTTGACTGAGACTATTATAAGTATACAACTCACACAGTGTTTAAAACTGTGGCAGTAGAGGAGTTTACCTAGGGAGTAGTCTGTAGGCCTGAACGACTCCATCCTTTTGACAGTGGAGAGATGAAAGAAACCAGCAAAGGAGCCT
Organism: Dasyprocta punctata; assembly: GCA_004363535.1. Taxonomy (NCBI): domain Eukaryota; kingdom Metazoa; phylum Chordata; class Mammalia; order Rodentia; family Dasyproctidae; genus Dasyprocta; species Dasyprocta punctata. The sequence continues at coordinate 84,938 of RJWM01001696.1, read as the reverse complement.
CAGAACCAACCAGTGGATATGGAGAAGAACCAAGAATGGTGTCAAACAAAGTGCAAAGGATGTTTCAGGGAGGGTATGTGATTAGCACAGTCAAACACTCTTACAGCTTGAATAATGTGTACATTAGCCATTAGATTTAGCAACATGAAGGTCATGATTAAACTTAACAGGAGAATTTTCTAGGTAATGCTGAAGGTAAAAGAGTAGAGTGTCTTTGAGAGAATCGAGAAGAGAAATTGGAGACAATGAATATAAAACATTCCTTCAAGGAATGCTGCCAGATTTCTTGTTTGGTATGTGGTTCCTTGCTTACTACTACCTTAAAGCATGGACTGTATTCCCAGAAGAATTATGAAATGTATAACTTTAGGGTAATCTTTTGTGACTGGAGAAGAAAAGAACAGTGTCTCTGTTTCATGCATTGTTGCTGTATAGTAATCTCTTATCTGTGGGTTTGCTTTCTGTGTTTTTAGTTAGCTGTGGTTAAACATGGCCTGAAAATATTAAGTGGAAAATTTCAGAATAAATGCTTCATAGCTTTTAAATAACCTCATATAGTATATTGTTATAATTGTCCTGTTATTAGTTATTGTTAATCTCCTCCTGTGCCTAGTTTATAAATAAAACTTTATTAGTAGTATCTATAGGGAAGGACATATATATGTTTTGACATCCAATGGGGGACTTGGGACATACTTCTCACAGATGGTGGGGGTGCTGCTGTATTTGTAAAGCTCTTCTCACTCCATCCTGATCAGTATAAGCCTGTAGGACTGAGAGTTAGTTGTTTGTGTCACAAAGAAAATCTGAAAACAAAAGTTTTTTAAAGTATTATTTTTCATTAAAATGTCAGTGAAAAATAAGCAATGATGGTATCAGTAAAAGAAGTTAGGAGCACATCATTTGAGCCCTTCATAAGCGTGGAGATTATATAATGAAGTCCATAAGAGAACATTTTAGCAGTAATCCTCGTTAAGTACTAGGGGCTGGTCTTAGTAAAATCAGGAAGGATGATAGTTGCTGTATTCAAAATCATCGTGACTGTGCCATGGGACAAAACCACAGGAGACCCTTGTATCAGTGAGCGGCTGATGTTGGTCTTTAAGAGAAAAGTGTGTACATACTCCTACTGAAGAGGATATCACACTTCCACATGCCCCTTTTCATGTTTCAGGTAAAACAACACATAGCTGATTAAGATTAATTATCTCTGCACAGTGTATATGCCATTGTTGCCCCCTGATTGATGTGTTTTAAAATTTTGTTTTAGTTTTTTTCTCTCTTCTTTCTTTTTCTTTATCTCCATGAAATAAAATGGATTTAGGAAAAAAGAAGATTAATTGTCTCAAGCTAAAATAAGTTTAACCTATGTTTCTGCCACTTTAATGTCTGTCTTTAATGGTTTTTGTTTTTTCTATTCTGACTCAGGAAACTTCGAGCTACATTAGATGAATATACTACTCGAGTGGGACAACAAGCTATTGTCCTCTGTATCTCGCCCTCCAAACCCAACCCTGTCTTTAAGGTGTTTGGTGCAGCACCTTTGGAGAATGTGGTAAGTTAGAATGAAGTTGTGTTCTAAACTGCCCTTGCCTTTGAGTGGGTTGTTGTTGATCCTCTTTCTACTTTGGTAATTAGTGCTTCTACCCTGCCCTCATCCATGGGATGGAAAGCAGGGACTGGTTTTCAAAGCAGTTTATGCAGATAAAAACAAAAAGGATTATTACTATAATGAGGTGTTTTACTTCACCAAATACAGTGGGAAAAAAGATAATGTTTTTGTCTGTTAAAAAACCAATGCAAGATTTTATAAGAAAATTACTGATTTACATCTAAAGCAAAATGCTAGATCATTCAAGATGGTAACTTTATGAGACAGACTTGTGAATGTTTAATAATCAGGTATTTGAGTTGCAAACATATAAAATTACAATTTTTTTTTCTTTTGCTTTTCTTCAAAGAAGACCCGAATACCTCTGAAAATTACTGTTGAAAAATCCAAGTAAAGTTTTGAGAAACTGCTGATTTCTTTCATACAATACAAAAAGTATAGTCTCTATAAACAGAATAGACTACTAAGATAAAAAGCAGAGTATATTTTACTGTTGACTGATATTTAAATCAGTTAAAAATGCAAATACCAGCCAGGTGCGGTGGCACATGCCTTTAATCCCAGCACTCAGGAGGCTGAGGTAGGAGCGTTGTGAGTTCAAGGCTGGCTTGGGCTACAATGCGAGCACAAGACCGGCCTGAGCTACATAGTGCGACCCTGCCTCAAAAAACTAGGGCCAGGAGTTCATCTCAGTGGCTTAAGCGCCTGCCCTGGCAGATGTGAGGTTGTGAGTTCAATCCCTGGTGTGTGGGGGAGTGCAAATACCAGAAAAAATTAGAAGCAGAACATGTCTTCTAGAACACTAAAGAAAGAAAGAAAAAGAAGAAATCCACCACAAAGTCTATGTACAGAAAGATAAAGAACAGAAGGAGTTAACACATACATACACAGTCATAAAATATAAAACACTATAATACGAGTGACACCAGGTGTGATGGCACATACCTGTAATCTCAGCACTTGGAAGGATGAGGCAAGAGGAGGATCACTGTGATTTTGAGTCCAATCTGAAGCACATGGTGAGACCCTGTCTCAAAAAAACAAATATGGCCAGGCATGGTGGCGCATGCTTTTAATCCCAGCACTCAGGAGACTGAGGTAGGAGGAGTGTTGTGAGTTCAAGGCCGGCTTGGGCTACAGCGTGAGCGCAAGGCTGGCCTAACCTACATAGTGCGACCCTGCCTCAAAAAAGCTAGGGCCGCCAGAGCCCCAGAGCCACTCATCAGGGAGTGGCCAGCGTAGGTGCAGGTCCTATTAGAGCACAAGGCACAAGCACCGTTGTTCAGGGGTGCAGCTGAGCAGCAGGTACTAGAGGCTGCAAACCCCGCCCAACCAAGAGCAAGGCCCCGGCACTATAAGCCTGGGACATGCCTGGGCTTCCCCCACGCTCCAGAGGCTCTGAACTCGTCACAGCCAGACTCAAGGTCCTGGAGGTGCCATATTCTGGGGTGCGTTCTGCCTAGCTGCCTGAGTCCCAGAGATTCCAAACTCCACCCAGCTAGGCTGAAGGTCTAGCGACATACCCCAGGGGTGTGTCTGCTAGCCACCTGGGTTGTGGAGGTTCTGAACTCTACACAGCCAGGTTTTAGGCCCCAGCAACAAGCTCCAGGGGTGTGACTCTGCTAGCTACAGGGAGGACACAAACTTTGTCCAGCCCAGCGTCTCAGAGCAACCCAACAAAGTACATCGGGAACACGTGCCCAGTCTCAGAGACCACAGAACACAAGGGTCCACTTTGTGAGTTCAAGGCTGACTTGGGCTACAATGCGAGTGCAAGTCTGGCCTGAGCTACATACTGCGACCCTGCCTCATAACACTAGGGCCAGGAGTTTGGCTCAGTGGCTTTAGCGCCTGTCTGGCATGTGCGAGGTTGTGAGTTTGATCCATGGTGCCACAAAAAAAAAAAAAAAGAATCTCTCAGCTAAAAGATTAAATGATAATCATTATAAAAGAAATGCTGTGTGCATCTAAAGAAAATCAAGATAAAAAAATAGAAGAACATAAGAAAATGATGGAAACTTTGAACAAAATAAGACACAAATAGAATGTATGAAACAGATTCAAAGGGAAATTCAGGAAATTAAAACTTCCATGGAAAGTTGGCAAAACCACTTGAATGAAGCTGAAGATAGAATCTCAGACCTTGAAGACAGCATGGAAGCTTATGATCATGAAAGAAAAGATCTCTTAAAAATAATGAGGAACCAGGAAACAGCAATTCAACAGCTGCAAGGTGATGCCAAGAGAAATAACATAAGATTAATAGGTGTCAATGAAAAAGTAGGGGTCAAAATTAATGACCTGCAAAGACTATTTGCAGAAATAATAGCAAAATTTTCCAAACATGGGAAAAGAATCTGATATATGGTAAGTGAGGCATACAGAACCTCAATTAACCACAACCAAAATAAATCTTCACCCAGACATGTAATAATTAGGGTATCAGAAATACAGCACAAGAACCAAATACTAAAAGCTGTCAGAGAAAAGAAACAGATCACCTATGAAGGAAAGCCTGTCAGAATCACAGCAGACTTCTCAACATAAACCTTTAAGTCAAGAAGGGCTTGGAGTGAAGTATTTCAAATCCTGCAAGAAAACAATTTTCAACCCAGATTGATGTATCCTGCAAAACTGTCTTTAAAAATTGGTGGAGAAATAAGATACTTCCATGACAAAGAACAACTGAAGAAATTTATGGCCACCAAACCAACACTACAAAGAGTACTGAAACACATTCTAGAAAGAGACAAAGATAGCTACAATCTTAAGAACAATGACAAAAGGAAACCACTAAGCAGAGTAAACAGTTAAACAGAAAATGTAGAAAACCAACAACAGAAAAATATCATGACAGGGATAAGTCAGTTCTTATCAGTTATATCAATCAATGTAAATGGTCTCAACTCACCAATAAAAAGAAACAGACTGGCAGAATGGGTTAAGAAACAAAATCCAACAATATGCTCTGTACAAGAAACACACTTCACTCAAAAGGAAACTCACAGACTAAAAATTAAAGGATGGAAAACAATACTTCATGCAACAGGAACCCAGAAAAAAACAGGGGTAGATATTATGTTTTCAGACAATGTGAACTTCAAACTGAGAATGATCAAAAGAGATAAAGAAGGTCACTACATACTTGTTAGGGAAAAACTTCAAGAGGAAGAGATTGCAATCATAAATATATGTGCACCAAATATGGGAGCACCCAACTATGTAAGACGAATCTTAATTGACATGAAAAACCAAATAAACAATAATACAGTTATAATGGGGGACCTTAACACCCCACTGTCACAGAGAGACAGATTAACCAAACAAAAAATCAGCAAAGAAATAACAGAACTGAATCAAACTTGTGAACAAATGGACTTAGTAGATGTGTACCGAGTATTCCACCCATCAACATCAGAATACACATTCTTCTCAGCTGCGCATGGGTCATTCTCTAAAATAGATCATATACTGGTCCACAGAACATGCTTAAGTAAATGCAAAGGAACTGAAATAATTCCATGCATATTATCTGACTATAGCACAATAAAATTGGAAATTCATGACAAAAAAGCCCACAAGAACCTCATAAACACATGGAATTAAATACTCTCCTAAACAATCAATGGGTCACAGAAGAGTTAAAGAAGAAATTAAGCAACATCTACAATTGAATGCAAATGCAAATACAAATTACCGGAATCTGTGGGACACAGTGAAAGCAGTCCTCAGAGGGAAATTTATAGCACTAAACTCCCACATCAGAAAAATGGAAAGAACACACATAAACAACCTAATCATGCACCTCAAACTTCTAGAAAAAGAAGAGCAAGTCAAGTCCAAAGCCCAAAGAAGGGAGGGAATTATTAAGATCAGAGCAGAAATTAATGCAATTGAAACTAAGAAAACAATGCAAAGAATTAATGAATCGAAGAATTGGTTCTTTGAAAGAGTAAATAAAATTGATAAACCCTAAATACTAGCCAGAGCAGAGAAAGAAATAAAGGGAATAAGGATAGGAAAGGAAGAAGTAAAATTATCACTATTTGCAGATGATATGATACTGTACATAGAAGACCCCCAAAAATCCACTGAAAGACTTCTAGATGTAGTAACCAAATTCAGTAATGTTACTGGATACAGGGTCAACACTAAAAAATCAATAGCATTCCAAACAACAAAGTCACTGAGAGAGAAATAAGGGAAACCACACCCTTCACTATAGCATCCAAAAAAATGAAATACTTAGGAATCAATCTAACAAAGGAAGTAAAAGATCTATACAGTGAAAATTACATTACTCTGAAAAAGGAAGTCGAAGAGGACTTCAGAAAATGGAAAGACATTCCCTGTTCATGGATAGGAAGAACAAAAATCATGAAAATGGTCATTCTCCCAAAATTGTGATACAGATTTAATGCAATCCCAATCAAAATACCACTTGCATACCTCACAGAGCTAGAGAAATCATTCCTGAAATTCATCTGGAACCAGAAGCAACCTAGAATAGCAAAGGCAATTCTGGGTAATAAAAGTAAGACAGGAGGCATCACAATGCCCTACTTGAAACTATACTACAAAGCTACTGTGATAAAATCAGCATGGTGCTAGAATAAAAACAGACCTGAAGATCAGTGGAATAGATTAGAAGATACGGCCACAACTACAAACACATTCAGCCACCTCATCTTTGACAAAGAGGCCGAACATGTACATTGGAAGAAAGATAGCCTCTTTAACAAATGGTGCTAGAAAAACTGGCTTTCTACATGCCGTAAACTAAAACTAGACCCATGTGTATCACCATGCACTAAAATAAAGTCAAAATGGATCAAAGATCTGAATATTAAAACAGAGACACTAAATTTGCTGAAAGACAAAATAGGAAAAAATCTTGATGACATAGGAGTAGGCAGAGAGTTCGTGAACAAACATCAAACTGCACAGAAAACACTTCCCAGAATCAACAACTGGGATCTCATCTTGCTAAAAAGTTTTTTCATGTCAAAGGAAATCTCCAACAGAGTGAAAAGAAAACCCATGAACTGGGAAAATAACTTAGCCAATTGTCCATCAGACAAAGGACTTTTATCTAAAACATATAAATAATTCAAAAAAATCAGGCCCCTAAAATTCAAGGACCCAATCCAAAAATGGGCATCTGAGATGAATACACACTTCTCGGAGGAAGAAATACAAATGGCAAATAAATATATGAAAAAATGTTCAACATCAATGGTCATTCGGGAAATGCAAATTAAAACAACACTGAGATTTCATCTCACTCCAGAAAGAATGGCTAAGATAAAGAAATCAACCAATAACGAATGCTGAAGGGGCTGTGGGGAAAAAGGAACTCTTCTCCACTGTTGGTGGGAGTGTAGACTGGTGCAACCACTGTGGAAATCAGTGTGGAGATTCCTCAAGAAGCTAGGATTCGACATCCCATTTGACCCAGCTATGCCGCTTCTGGGCATTTTCCCAGAAGAATTGAAATCATCATACCATAGTGATATTTGTGTACCCATGGTTATAGCAACCAGTTTGTAATAGCCAAATCTTGGAAACAACCCAAGTGCCCATCAATCGAGGAATGGATAAAAATGATGTGGTATTTCTATACAATGGAGTACTACTCAGCTATCAAGAAAGATTGCATCGAGACTTTTGTAAGTAAATGGACACGACTTGAGACCATACTCATAAGTGAGATAAATCAAACTCACATGTGTAAATACCATATTGTCTCCCTAGTGTAAGAAACTGAAAAAGTATATATGATCCAAAATCTACAATAAATACTGTGTAAGGGTAAGAAACTGCTCAAAGAGCAAAAGTAATTGGGAAAGGGAAAAGGAAGAAAAAAAGAAGGGAAAATGAAAAAGACATAAATCTGTATATATGTATATGTAAGATAACTAAAATGACTATACTGCTGATTGTATTAGTTATTGAGAAAGAACAGTTAATATTCATATGATTGGATCAATTTTACATGTCTATATCTGTTAATGTAAACAACCGTGTTGAAGGTAATGATACGCAATATTGCAACCATTGTCAAGTTCTTATCATCTTGTTTTGTAAACCTATAGTGTTACTGTTTTGGATTTGCTGTTGTCGTTTGTTTGTCTCTTTTGCTTTTTATCCTTCTTTTCTGTGTCTTTTTTCTCTTAAAAAAAAAAAACCTAGGGCCAGGAGTTTGGCTCAATGGCTTAAGCACCTGTGTGGTAGGCGCAAAGTTATGAGTTAAATCTCCGGTGCTGAAAAAAAAACATATATTTGTGTGTGTGTATATAAATTGAGTGGATGAATGAATAAACAAGGCCAGTTAATTCTGTTTGTAAACTAGGTGTGGTAGTTCATACCTGTAATACTAGCCCTCCGTGCGGCTGAGACAGGAGGATCAGATATTCAAGCCCAGCCTTGGTTACTTAAGAGCAAAAAAAAAAAAAGGCTAGAAATGTAATTTAGCACAAAGACCTGGGTTTAATTCCCAGTTACACCCTCCTCCAATTATGTTGTAAACTATAAATATGGATAGTTTAAGCTGCTTTGTTAAATGCAAAGATTTTCTTTCAGATTGGAACATTAGTTCAAATCAAAATATATCTGTTCAATTTGTATGACATGCAGCCATGCAGAAATGTTAAAATAGCTGCAAATGATACTATCAAGAAAAGAAAAAGTATCAGCTGTGGTGGTGCACACCTATAATCCTAGCACTCAGGACGCTGAGGCAGGAGCATTACCTTGAGTTTTAGGCCAACCTGGGCTACCTAGTGAACTCAGGATCAGCCTGAACTACATAGTGGTAACCTATCTCAAACAAACAAAAACAGAAACAAAAACAAAAAAAGAAAAGAAAAAAAGCAACCCACAGAATGAGAGAAAATAGTTGTAGATCATGGATCTAATTTTAAAAAAGAACTAGTATCAAGAGTATATAAAGAACTTACAACTCAACCCAATTTAAAAATGGGCATAGATTTCAATAGATAGGTACTTCTCCGAGGAAGTCATAGAAATGACCAAAAAGAAAATGAGCGCTATGTAGTATTTATCATTATTAGTTATTTATCGTTCATAAAAATTTTTTCATTTTCCTAGTGACTAATAAATAATGATAAAAGATCATTAGTTATTAAGGAAATGAGAACCAGAACTAAAACGAGAAGACTTCATCCCCCCAGAATAACAACCCCACTCTTCATACCAAAATCTCTCTTACTGCTGGTATACAGTGCGCAGAACCCAGAGCATAAAGGAGGTTAATTTGGCTCCTACTTTGTGTAGGTTTCAGTTCATAGGCTCCTAGGCAGGGTGGCAGCACAGAGGGGAGCTGTTGGTGGCATGGCAACAGGAAGCAGAGAGAAGGTGACGGAGGAGTTGGGGAGAGATAAACCCTTGCAGGCTGTGCTGCAGTGACCCCTCCTCTACCTAGGCTTCACCCGCCAACATCACATTTAGCCCTAAACTCATCAGTGGACGAATCCACCAATGAGTGTCTCAACCCTATGATCCTGTCACCTCCCCAAAACCCCACCTGTGAGCACATGAGACTTTGTGGGCGACATCTAAATATAAACCTTAATGGTGGGATGTGAAGAACAGTTTCACATTGCTGTTGAGCATATGAAATAGTGTAGTTTCTTTGGAAAATAGTTTGGCATTTCTCAAAACGTTAAATGCAGTTTCATTTGACCCAGCAGTTTCACTTCTAAGCTATACTCAAGAGAAATCAAAACCTATTCATACTCAAACTTGCATACAGTGTTCATAGCATTATTAGTCATAGTAGCCAAAAAGTATTGACTACCCAAATACCTGCTAATGGATGAATGAATAAAATGTGGTATAGCTACTCAGGAATGAACTATGGAAATACACTGTATCATGGATGAACCTTGAAAACATTGTGCTAAGTAAAGAACTGAGTCACAAAGGGCCACATATTTCCCCAACTCTACAAAAATAAATAAGGACATGATTGCATTTAGATGCATTGTAGCAAATCTGTGTACAATGTAGGTTTGTGGTTGCTAAGAGCTTGGGAAAGGGGGAGGGAAGAATGAGAATGACAGGCAGAGGGTGCAAGATTTCTTTCGTAGAGGATAAAAATGTTCTAAAATGAGATTGTGGTGATGGTTGTAGGACTCTGTGATACACTAAATTGTACACTTTTAAGTGAGTGAACTATATGGTTTGATAAATTGAATAATGGCCCCCAAATGTAGCCAGGTCCTAACCCTGGAAACCTGTGAATGTTACCCTATGTGGTAAAAACGTACTTTGCAGACATGATGAAATTAAAAATCTCAAAATAGGGAGATTAGGTAAGCCCTAAATATAATCACTAGTATCTTTATAAGAGAGAAACAAAAGGAAATTGATATATAAATATTATGTATTGGTAGATGCAAGAAGGTAGCTACCAGGGAGGTGTCAGGAACTAGGGAATATAGACTAGACAGAAGCTAGACCAGGCAAAGGAACAGGTTCTTGCCAGAGCCTCCAGAGGATCCAGTCAACCAGCAGCCTTGATTTTAACCCAATAAAAAAATAAGTTTGTGTGGTTTTAAGCCATCAAATTTGTAGTTTGTGACAGCCCTTAGGAAACATAATACAATTTATACTGTTATGCAGAATATAAGTTATATCTCAGTAAAGCTGTTGTAGCTGGGCATGGTGGAACTTGGCTATAATCCCAGCACGTGGGAGGCTGAGGCAAGAGGATTGCTGTAAGTTCAAGGCCAGCCTCAACTACATGGTGAGACCCAGACTCAAAAAAAAAAAATTGCAACCAAATGAAAAAGCTGTTACAAACGTTAAAAGTAGAGACAAAATTATGTCAGACAGTAAAACATGGATCTTAGCATTAATATGAGACAAAGCCCAATTTTCAAGGCAAAAATGTATTAACTGAGAACCAGAGATCATTCAGTATTAAAAATTAGGGTTTTTGTTTTGTTTTGTTTTGTTTTGTTTTTTCTTGTCTTTTTCAGACAGAGTTGTACTATGCAGTTCTGGGTGGACTTGAACTGACTTTGTAGCCCAGGCTAGCCTGGAACTCACAGGATCCTACTGCCCCAGGCTCCTGAGTGCTAGGATTACAGGATTACAGGTGTGCGTCACCATGCCCAACCAAAACTCAGTATAAATTTATAATGAACCTTTTATGCATCAGTTATCATTAAATCAAAACATGTAGGTCAAAAGTTAAAATTTAAGAAAAAAAATCCAGAATGATAGTAAGAGGCTTTAATATCTGCTGAAACAAGAAAGCAAAATATAGGTGAGAATATAAAGATTAGAATCAAATTAGTAAGGTTGTTATAAAATATCCATACACAAGTAAATAAACACATGGGAGAAATGAGTGAGCAAACACACAGGAAAAAGCAGAGTTGTTAAATTTAAGAATTGGAGCCAGGGATTTGCCTCAGTGGCCTAAGTGCCTGCCTAGCAGATATGAGGGTGTCAGTTCGATCCCCAGTACCAAAAATAAAATAAAATAAAATAAATTTAAGAATTGGTTCTGTGACAGATCTAATAAAATAAAAAAACTTAACCATGCTCAGCACGAAAAGTGAAGAAGCAAACTCTGGCCATAGACATAAGGTACAGCAGTCCTAAAGACAGTCCTGACTCCACACAGGGCGCTTCATGACTTTTTGAGTTTCACTACCCTTGCAAGAGTACCCCATGCAGCCATCCTGGGATTCAATTTAGAGAGCATTCAACATGTGATGGGTGTACTGGGATATTGCTCCATTGTTAAGTTGAAGAATGTCTTGTTGATACTGGTAAGAATAGATTGGAAAAAGAAAGAAAAAAGAATAGATTGGAATTTTTAAAAATACAGTGTACTAGTTCTGTTCTTATAAATTAAAAGTCTTAGTTAAGTGGACAAATTTAGAAAGAAAAATAACTAAGACATATCTAAATCTCAGTAGAATAGTAAATGTATTAACTGAAAATTTCAGTAGATCAATAAATACATACGAAATTGAAAAAATGATTAAAGAACTGTATCCTTTAACAGTAGGCTGTGATTATTTTGGTTGACTTCTGTTAACCCTTTAAAATGCAGACAATTCCCTAATCATATACCAGTGATATTAGTATACAGAATAGTATAAAGAATACAAGTCCATTGTTTACAACAGTCAGTTAATGCAGTGTATTTTAACACAATCTCACATCAATAACAATTAAGTGATTTATAATATTAATGTCTAGCAAGTATTGAATTCTTACTAAGTTCTAGGTACAGTTATTAGGATTTTGTGCTATCTCATTTGAAAACTATGATATTTGCATTTTGTCCCCCTCCCTGAAACTTTTTTTTTTTTTTTCCTCGGCACCGGGGATTGAACTCACAACCTTGCACCTGCCTGACAGGCGCGTAAGCCGCTGAGCCAAACTCCCGGCCCTGGTTTTTTGAGGCGGGGTCGCACTGTGTAGCTCAGGCTGGCCTTGTGCTTGCGTTGTAACCCAAGTGGGCCTCGAACTCACAGCACTCCTCCTACCTCAGCTTCCCGAGTGCTGGAATTAAAGGCGTGCGCCACCACGCCAGGCCCTGAAACTATTATTAATCTTCCTTTTGCTCTTCTAGTTGGAGGCTAATCAGAGTTGTGGAAAAATTACAATGCAATAGGCCTGTTTATTTTTCGCATATGGATTTCGGATTCAGGATTGTCTATTGTTGTACGAATTTGTTGAAAGAAAATTGAAAGATGGGTCTTATAATAAATAGTTGCTTGAAATTTTTTCTTATATCTTCCAGTTTTGTTTATTTCTTTATCCTATACTCTGCCCGTGTTACCTCCTTGCCTACAGTTGGAGTATGTAACAAGTGACTGTAAACAAAATTAAATGATTTACAATAAGCTAAAGAAAATTTCAAAATAATAACAGCAACCATAATTTATTCAGTATTTATAATGCATCTGTTTTCATTAAGCACTTTTAAGTGTATACTTTTTATATAATCATAATAACCCTGTGATGTGTTTATTATCTTGCTTTATACATGTGGAAATTGAGAGTTGCCTTTAAAAAGAAAAAGCCGGCACGGTGCTGTGTGCCTGTAATCCCAGCACTCGAGAGGCTGAGGCAGGAAGATTGTTTCAAGTTCAAGACCAGCCTGGGCTACAAAGTGAGCTCAAGGCCAGCCTGAACTGCATAATGAGATCCTGCCTCAAAAAGACCAAAAATAAAAATAAAAAAGAGAGAGTTTGATACCTTAAGTATTCTGGCCAAGATCACACAGTTACTAAGTAGTGAGTTAATGATTAATAAAGAGCTCTGAATATCAATAAAAGACCAAGCGTGGTGGCATATACCTGTATTCCCAGCACTCAGAAAGCTGAGGCAGGAGGATTGTTATGAATTCAAGGCCAGTCTGGGCTATGTGGCCTGAACTATGTAACAAGACCCTGTCTCAAAAAAAAAACAAAAACAAATCAGTAAAGTATACGAGCAAGTGATTAAGAGAGACCCAAAGATACAAATTTGAATATGGATGAGATATTAGATGATGTTAAAAATTATTATTTTTGTAAGATGTGAGCATTTTATTATAGTTTTGTATAAGACTCATTTTTCCAAGGTGCATGCTGAAGTATTTAGAAGTTTATAAAATATACTTTAAGTTTATAAAATACACTTTAAGTGGTCAAAGAAACATAATTGTTTATATGAGTGTAGATGGCAGAATCAAAATGTCAGCAGTTACAGAAGCTAGTTGGTGGACAGAGAGATACTTATTTTTACTATTTTTCCACCTTTGTACTTGAAAATTGTCATTTAGAGATTGTTAAAAAAAAACATACAGATCTAGCCGGGCGTGGTGGCGCACGCCTTTAATCCCAGCACTTGGGAGGCTGAAGTAGGCGGAGCGTTGTGAGTTCGAGGCGGGCTTGGGCTACAACGCGAGCACAAGGATGGCCTGAGCTACACAGTGCGACCCTGCCTCAAAAAACCAGGGCCGGGAGTTTGGCTCAGTGCCTTAAGCGCCTGCCCTGGCAGGCGAGAGGTTGTAAGTTCAATCCCCGGTGCCGCAAAAAAAAAAAAAAAAAAAAAAAAACATACAGAAGACGGGCATAAATGAAAGTGAAAAATATAAATGACTAAGAAAATTTAAAGAAATGTGAATTAAAACAAAAAACTGTCTTGCACAGCTCATGTTGGCAAAAATGAAAAAGATCTATAACTTGCAGTGTTGGCATGCCAAACAATTTAAATTGGTATTGTTTTCTAGAGAGCAGGTTGGTAACTGGTATTTTGAAAAGTGCCCAAGCTGAGTATGGTGGTACACACCTATAATCTCAGCACTCTGGAAAGCTGAGGCAGGAGGATTGCAAGTTCAAATCTAGCCCAGGCAATTTAGTGACTTAATGAGACCCTGTCTCAAAATAAAATTACAAAAATGGCTGAGAATGCGGTTTATTACCCAGTTCCACAAAGGAGGAAAAAAAGCTCAAAATTACACTTTTTAGCTGGTTGTGTGTGTGTGTGTGTGTGTGTGTGTGTGGTTATACTAATGAAATAATCAATTGAACAAAGATATGCATACAGAGATACTAGTTACACTACAGTTTTTTTCTTTTGTGTTGCTGAGGATTGAACTCAGCACCTTCACACTGAGCCACATCCCCAACCATTTATTTATTTATGTATTTATTTACTTTTTGTGTTTTGTCCTTTTGAGACAGGGTCTCACTATGTAGTCCGGACTGGCCTTGAACTTGCTATGTAACTTAGACTGGCCTCAAACTCACGGCAGTCCTCTTGCTTCAGCCTCCCGAGTGGTGGGATTACAGGCGTGCACCACCACACTTTATAGCACTCTTCCCAGTTTGTAATTAGGTACTTATCTTTGTAACTATTTTTAAATTTATCTTCCCTACCATCTCAGTTTTTCCTTAGCACAGTGCCAGCAGACCATAAGCAAATAATAAATATAGGTATTTGTTGGATGGATGGCAGGGTGGCAGGTTCGTGTGCTGTGTATGTCATATCTATATTTGTTACATGGGGTAGGGAAAATATAAGTCAGAACTAGATTCATTCTCAGAAAGCCTGTACTGTGATGGATAATGAGAATCCCTTAACTCAGAAATTCAAAGTTTCTTGGGCTCCACTGCCTTTAAATCTGATGTCCTCTGCAGTTTAAAATGTTTGTCAGTTGGACATGGTGCTGTATGCCTGTAATCTCAGCATCAGGGAGGCTGAGGCAGGAGGATCACAGAGTTTAAGGACAGCCTGGACAACATAGCAAGTTTAAGGCCACCCTAGAGTCCATACTGAGACATTGTGTCAAGAAAACAAAACTTTTGTCTCTGTAAACCTCCTCTTTGAAACAAACTAAAAGATCTTCAGGAGCGTTTTGGCCTTTGGAGTATCATTCTTAGTAAAACTTAACACCATAGTCATGAGTCTTTGGACAGCTAGTTCAGTACTGCCTATGGGATTGGGATCATCCCACAGAAGTAGACATAGGCAGCAAGAAACCCCACTTCAGGGAAAACCATTTTTAAGCACTGATTGTTTTTTTTTAAGAGAAAAATAAAGCAAAATTTCAAAACATAATTAGAGGGTAATAAAGGATAATACATTGGATATTGTTATCTTTAAATTAGCTACTCAGAATACAAGATGTCTGCATTTAATTGACCACACAGTATTAGCACAAACCTTTCCTTTCAGTGAACTCAGAAAACTTAGTAATATAACTTATAATATATCTTAACTATCTTTTTATATATATATATATATTATTTCAGTTTCTCACACTAGTGAGACAATGTGATGTTTACACATGTGAGCCTGATTTATTTCACTTTTGAGTATGGTCTCCAGTTGTATCCATTTACCTATAAAAGTCTCCAGTTTATCATTCTTTATGACTGACTAGTATTCCATTGTATAAAAATATCATATCCTTTTTATCCATTCTTCAGTCGATGGGCATTTAGGTTGTTTCCAAGATCTAGCTATTACAAATTGTACTGCTATAAATACGTGTGCACATGTATTGCTGTGATATGATATTTTTAATTCTTCTGAAAAGATATCCAGAAGGGGAATAGCTGGGTTAAATGGGACCTCCAATCCTAGTTTTTTGAGGAATCTCCACACTGATTTCCAGAGTAGCTGCACCAGTCTACACTCCCACCAACAGTGGAGAAGGGTTCCTTTTTCCCCACAGCTCCTACAGCATTTGTTATTGGTTGATTTCTTGATGGTAGCCATTCTTTCCGGGATGAGATGGAGTCTCAGTGTTTTCATTTGCATCTCTCGAATGACCAGTGATGTTGAGCATTTTTTTCACGTATTCATTTGCTGTTTGTATTTCTTCATCTGAGAAGTGTATGTTCATCTCAGATGCTCATTTTTGGATTGGGTCTTTAAATTTGGGAGGTCTGATTTTTTAAGTTCTTTATATATTCTGGATAATAATCCTTTGTCTGAGGAACAACTGACAAACATTTTTTCCCACATTGTGGGTTGTCTCTTCACTCTGTTGGTGGTTTCTCTTGCTATTAAGCACTGATTTTTTTAATGATTCTGCATTTGATTCTTCCTGTGTGTGACTCTGTGTCCTCAAATGTAAAATAAGGATAATACTGATGTCCCTCTTTCCATCTTGTGTTGCCTTCAATTTCTTTCTTAAATGTTTTATAATTTTCACTGTAATCTTTTTGGTCAGATTTATTCCTAGATAATTTTTTAAAGCTGTTGTAAAATAGGATTGACTTTTTGCTTTCTTCCTCAGTAATTTCATTATTGTTGTATAGGAAACTATGTTTATGTATGTTGATTTTGTACCCTGCTACTTTGCTGAATTTGTCTATCAGTGTTTGTTTGTTTGTTTTCTCCCTTGGTCTCTTTGAGACAGGGTCTCACTGTGCAGTTCAGGCTGGCCTTGGGCTCATTTTGTAGCCCAGACTGGTCTTGAACTCATAATGATTTACCTGCCTCAGCCTCCTGAGTGCTGGGGTTACAGGAGTGCATCACCACACCTGGCTTGTCTGTCAGTTTTAAGAGACTTTCAGTGAACCCATTGGGGTTTTTGTAAATATTGAATTACATCATCTGCAAACAGGAATAAATAAATAAATAATACTGACCTCCCTAGGGAGTAGTCAAAATTAGTGAAAGTTGATTATCATCCTTTTATATAAAGTGCTTAGGGGGATATGATGTGAAAATCATTGGCAAGTTGGTGGAGCTGAAAGGGGCTGAGCCCTGAGGCTGTCTTCTGGTGCCTTAACTACCGCATCAGATGTGGTCACTGACTTTGTCAGAATAAACCTGGACTTTTGTTGTTGTTGTTGTTGTTGTTGTTGTTGTTGTTGTTGTTTTTGGTACTGGGGGTTGAACTCACGACTTTGTGCTTGCCAGGCAGGCACTTTGCCATTGAGCTAAATCCTCAGCCATGAACTTATTATGTTCTTGAGGAGCAGAGAGAATTTCCCTAGAAGAACCAGACAAGTTATCATAAAGGTAGATCTCCCCTCAGAGCCAGTTAGCTCGTAGCATGTCGGTAGGGCCACCCCGATGACAAGCCAGTGTTACATGCTCACACTTAGTCAAAGAGGCACATGGTCGCTCTGGAGGTGTCACCGGCTTTTGTGTAAGTCTTTTATTTATTTATTTATTTTTTTGCGGCACCAGGGATCGAACTCACAACTGAGCCAAACTCCCAGCCCTAGTTTTTTGAGGCAGGGTTGCACTATGTAGCTCAGGCCGGCTTTGTGCTCACATTGTAGGCCAAGCCAGCCTTGAACTCACAATGCTCCTCCTACCTCAGCCTCCCGAGTGCTGGGATTAAAGGCGTGCACCACCACGCCGAGCTGTGTAAGTCATCTTTCTGCCTCTGTAGCATTCACTTTGCCCAGGATGTAAGAGAACTTCATCCTTCACTTGTACAGCTTTTAAAAATGTCTTAATTTACATTAAATGTGGAAACTTATTTTAAAACCAGTACAAGCCTGATTGTTCATGTATTTACTCACTTAACAAATATTTAACATTGTTGGATACAATGTGTGAGATAAAAAGTCCCTCTCAGTCCTAAATTTCAAGGTTAAAAACTAGAATCCAGGGGCCTAAGGCAGATACTAGAGACCTAGACTGAGACAGGAGAGGAAAGGAGGCTGGCATGGGGTCCAGAGAGACTAGGACCAGGTCAGCATAACTTCACGGGCCACAGCCTGGGGCTTCGCTCAGACCACGTGCTCTAGAATCACAGCTCTGAGCCCAGCTCTGCCCTGGGGCAGCTGTTAGTTATATACACAGGACCACATTATGTTTGTTTGTTTTTTTCTTTTTTTTTTTTGTGGCACCGGGGATTGAACTCACAACCTCGTACCTGTCAGGCAGGCGCGTAAGCCGCTGAGCCAAACTCCCGGCCCTAGGACCACATTATGTTGTCAGTCTCAGAGGAGCTGGTAATGGAAACTTTTTCGCCTATATTAGGAATAACCCAGGGCCTCTGCAGTGAGCTACGTCCTCAGCCCTTTTTTAAATTTTTTATTTCTGAGGAAGAGTGTTGCTAAATCTCTAAATTGACCAGATTGTGTTCAAACTCATGATCTTACTAACTCAGCCTCCCAGAGTGCTAGGGTTATAAGAATACACCACCACCATGTCCAGCTATAAACTCTTTTTTTTTTTTTTTGTCTTTTTGTGACAGAGTTTCACTATGCAGTTCAGGCTGGCCTTTAACTGTCTTTGTAGTCCAGGCCGGCCTCGAACTCGCAGTGATCCTCCTTCCTCAGCCTCCCAAGTACTGGGATTACATGGTGTGCCACCATGCAGGCCTATAAACTGTTAAAAATTCTTTTATGAGATCTTCCCGAAGACCCCTCTTGTATCTAGAAAAGCTTCAGAAATGTGAAAGAAAAGTGTGATCCTGTCTGGGACTGTTTGTGCAGCCTGACTAAAGGCCCAGTGGTCTTCTAGCTATACCAGCCAGGTTCTAAATTTTCAACAAGCACATTGTGTACCCAGACTAATGACTTCTGTAAACATGTTTCATCTGGTAAATGTGAGAATGTTTGTTAAACATTCTGCTGTACATGTCTGAATATGTGAAGTATTTCATGATGTATGTTAAAAAAATAAACAAAAGACCTGGTCCCTGTGCTAGCAGTCTCACATGCTGATTTCAGTGGTGTGTTCTGGAAGCAGTATGTGTGACACATCATTTAGACTGTGGGGATTTCACAGAGAGTATGGCAGGAGCGCTGAAGGTTTTTCACAACTGGTAGAAATCGAGTTAGACCTTAAAATATGGATGCTATTTGGAGAAGCAGCAGAATTAAAGACTCAGATAGAAAAGAATTTGTTAGGTGTACAAGGGTGAAGGAGGAGACCTGGCCAGCTAAAGGAAGAGGTAAGTGAGCAGAGTTGCCCAGGAGGATCTGCTGTTGTGCACTGCAGCCTCCCAGTCCATGAGAAGGCTTTCTAGGACCACTGGGGATGCCTGAGAACAAGGGCAGAACTGAGCTGTCTGCATGCTGTGCTTTCCCCTGTATGTGCATACCCATGACAAAGCTTAATTTGTACATTATGCACATTTAAGGTTACCAGTAACTAAGAATAGAATAATTACAATAGATCATTATAAAATTATGATAGTGTGGTCTTCCTCTCTTGAAAGAATCTAGACAAATATTAATATTTTTGAACCATGTTTGATCATACAGTAGCCATGGATAAGACAGGCTACTGTAACAGGAACCTAAGAGGGTGCCATTCAGAGTTCAAGAGGGGACAGACCAGGTGTATCTGATGGCAGAGGAGTGTTAGAAAAGTGGAGAGTGATTGTAAATGTTGAAATGCTAGCCTAAGAAGCTCATACTTCATCCTATAAAAAATGGAAACTTTTTTGGGAAGATAAATGAGAATAAAGTAGCAGAACATTTGGGCTTTAGATCTAGATAAAAATTATGTGATTTGCAGTTATATTTCTTATCAGCTTTATGTTATGGGGGAAGTTACTTCAGTTTAGTAAGCCTCAATTTTCTTATCTGCAAAGTAGGCATACTAGTATTTTTTTAAAGGAATTATGAGGCTACTTGAGAGGCTGAGGCAAGAGGATCTCACATTTGAGCCCAGCCTGGGCAGTTTAGCAAGACCCTGTTTCAAAATAAAAAATAAAGAAAGCCTTGGATTCAATCCCCAGTAACACTCGCACATGCGTGTTCATGCACACACATGTAGTGTTGTAAGGATTGAGACAACATATGCAGTGGTGCTTGGGGCATAGTAAGTACACAGTAAATGGTATTTGATGATGACTAATGTTTCCAAAATCTTAAATAGTTTTAGTGTACAAGATGAACAGGGGGAAGAGTGATTGGTTTTGATTTTCAGTGGTTTTTTACTTTAATTGTAAAACTAGTTTGTTGACATATTTGTAAGTGTGAAGTGACAAAGGCTTGAACTGTGGTATGGAAATAGAAGGCAGAACCTGGAACACCAAGGAATTTGTATTTGATCCTGTCTATGACATTAGTTATAAAATGCACTGGTATTTTTGTATCACAAAGACAGAAAAATATTAAACTCTGACACACTGCTTGTCACCTAGAATTTTTATTGTACGGTTAGTTATTATTTATTGTGTACTCTTCCAATAAGCACATCACTTCCATTTAAACATAAAAAGGAAAATTTAAGCAGAATACATTCCTGAAACTTCACATCCAATCCATGTCTTTTAATTACTTGTATTTTTTCATGCAGTACTTGTATTCTTGCCGCCAAGAGCATGGGTATTGCTATAGTTTTTTAAAAATCTCCTAGGCAGATGTGGTGGCACATGCCTGTAATCCCAGCACTCAGGAGGCTGAGGCAGGAGGATCGTTGCAAGTTTGAGACCAGCCTGGGCTACAAAGTGAACTCAAGGCCAGCCTGAACTGCATAGTGAGACTGTCTCAAAAAGACCAATAAACAAATAAACAGTAAATAAATAAATAGTAAAATAAAATAAAATAAAAATTTCTTGAGATTTTGTTTTTCCAGCCTTCTATAAGTTTGATGTGGGTGCTTGTTGGTCTTAGCAGAAATTGTCACTGTGAGGTTATCAGACAGCAGCCAATGCTTACGCTCCTGTCTCAGGTGGTACTGAGTAATTTCCTGGCTGAAAGGCAAGCATGGATGTGTGTGTCCAGGGATGGGCCCTGGTGATGTGTGCGAGAGCAACAACTGTACCCCTTGTAACCCTGTCCACAGACATTTCAGAGGATGGTCAAGGTGGGAGGAAACACATCTCAGAGCTGAGAGAGCAGAGCATTGAAGCACTAGCTTTGTACATCTGGAAAGTTATTTAGCAAGCTTAAAAGTGTCATGGTCACCCCCACAGTTGTTCCATTGAAAGTTATTCTGAAGCATTTTTATTAAAAATCAAAATATTTTTAAAGAATTATGCAGCATGGAAAAGTTTAGCAAGACACCAAGATGTGAACTTCTAGAATTGTACTGATTCATAAAAATTGCTGAAATTGTTTGAAACTAGCTACTGTAATAGTAATAAACTTGTGAGTCCTCATCTTTGAATGCCAAGTATTACCAGCACATGAAATGTGTTTTATACTCTTAACATTCATTTTTACTATGGGCCCACACCTACTATAGGAATTTAATGTGCTATCCTAAGTTCAAAGACCAAACCCAGATTTGTAAGAGTCAATCATTTCTGTGGGTTGGTAGCATTAAAGTTCTGCATAGAATGGAGAAATACAGTAAATAGAAAATGTAACCCTGTAGACTTGCAAGTTGTGGAGGCCATACTAGTGATGGTACAATAAATATAGTTCTGCCAGGTGTGGTGGCACACACCTGTAATTCCAGCACTCAGGAGGCTGAGGCAGGAGAATTACTGTGAGTTTGGGCCCAGCCTGGGCTACATGAGTGAGTTCAGGACAACCTCAAATACATAGTAAGACCCTGCCTCAAAACAATAGAAAATAAACGTGGTTCTGTTTTTCTTTCTTTCCTCGGTGCTGGGGATTGAACCCAGAGTCTTATGCATGCCAAGCAAGTATTTGGCCACGGAGCCACACCCCCAACCCTATTTAAAATTTTATTTTAATTAATTATTTATTTTATTTTATGTATTTATTTATTTATTTATTTATTTTTTTAGGGTAAGAGCAGAATATATTTATTGAGAGAAAGAAAGCTTCTATCTGAGGGACAGAAGGGGTCCCGAGCAGGTTGCCCAATAATTTATTTGTTTGAGACAGTCTCATTAAGTTGCCAGGTAGGCCTTAAACTTGCAACTGCCTCTGCCTCTTAAGCAGCTGAGATTACAGGCATAAGCCACCGAACTCAGCTGGCAAGTCATTGACACTTTCATATTTAGAAACAGGATAAAATAATCTATAGAGTGATAATAGGTCTTCAGTTTGCGCTATTTTTCCTTCACCCTCTTAAAGTTATGGACCTGTTGGGAGGAGTCTTTAATGGAACAGGTATATCACCAAGCCAACAATATTTACTTTTCCAGATGCTTAGGGTAAAATATGGGAGTCTTTCTTATGTAATCCTCATGACGATTCCCAATAGGAAACTATGTCTTGACTGAGAGTCCAGTCCACTTAGCAGAACACCCAGGACTTGAACATTGTCAGAACTTCTGGATAAACTTCATCTTTTCTTCCCTTTTTAGTGTGAGCTCATGCCTTCAGTCCTGAAGGCCATTTCCTGTCACTTTTCCATAATTCTGTGGCTTCTTCATTATCCCCAGAAGTGTCCTATCCCTCTTTTGTAGTCTTCTAAGAGAATGATTATTGGTGGTCGTAGGCTCCAGTGTCTGCCCCACCCTTGCTGCTCCTGAGGGAGCCTGTGTGCGAGCCTGTGCTGCTGGCTGCAGGGCTCTTTTCAGATGTTCCCTCTTGGTGCCGGGGATTAGTGCTGCAGAGGCATCATGGCTTGGAAGTCTACCTCTGTGCCAGGGAAGACCAGAAGGGAACAGCCTGTGACCTGTGGGCTCTGGCCCCTGGCCTTACTAGGAAGGAGCACACTTCTGACGCTCAGCTGCAAAAAAGGCCTCTAGTTATTTGTTTATTTTACTAGTCATGTTTTTTTTTTTTATTTTGATTCTTCTTGGTTCAGCCTCTTGAGCAAGTGAATCTCGTATCTGTCTGGTAGTCTGCTGTTGTGGAAAAGTAGCAGCAGTTTCATACAGGTTACTTAGAATTTTACAGCTAAGTCCTCAGGGATCTTGAAAATGATTTTGGCAATTAATCAGGTGTTTGCCATTTCTGGTAGATCTTGAGCAGGTGACAACCTCATTTGTTTTGAGATAGGGGCTCACTGTGTAGCCAAGCTGGCCTCCAACTCACTATGTAACCCAGAGTGGACTCAAACTCAGAGCGATCCTCCTGCTTCAGTCTCCCAAGTGCTGGTCATGTTGACTGAGGAAATGTGAATTTAACTGGGGAGCAGTATTTCCATAAAACTTGTCTTGCTACCTCTTTCTGCTATTGGTAACTGTAATTCTATCATCTTTTCTTTAATTCTGTTTGGTGTGATGTCTTCGGGGCCAGCTAGTTGCAGGAGTGTTTACTCAGGGTTCTGCAGTGGCTCAGGGAGGCCCGCCCCGCCCACCTCTCTGTTTCCTGGCACCAGTCCTCCCCATAGTTGGGCAGCTTGTTTACTTCTGCCCTTAATTCCCTGCAGGTGCGAAAGTACAAGAGCATGATCCTGGAAGACTTGGAGTCTGCTCTGGCAGAACACGCCCCTGCGCCACAGGAGGTTAACTCTGAGCTGCCGCCTCTCACCATCGATGGGATTCCGGTCTCTGTGGACAAAATGACCCAGGTAAGGGGCAGGAAGCCAGGCACAGATGCAGAGGCCAGAGGCTCACTTTTCTAGCCTGGTGCTCAGGGATGTGACAGGGAGGAGGTGCAGACTGGAGTGTGACACGAGGCAGCAGCCCTGGAGAAGACAGGGCAGTGCTAGATGGGCGCTCCCACCCCAGGGAGTTGCGGGGGCTCTTCCTTCTGCTGTCTGTTATTTCCTCTCATGGGGCCTTTGGGTTGGATCAGTCAAGAAATGGAGCTCGAGGTTGGTCTGAACAGGAGAATGTGACCAAGAGTCACAGTGAAGTGGGACAGGTTTTAGTCTCTTGGGCTGAGCTTCTCCTCTTTCCATGTAAATTCTGGATACCATCACACTATTGCCAAGTAACGCTGTTCCCTGGGGAATAAGAACACAAAGCTCCAAAGGACGCCATCCTGAGTCCCTCAGTGCTGTCCTCATCAGAGAGGGGAGGTAAAAATGTGTTTAGGCTGATAAACATGTGCCTCAGTGATTTTGCCGAGGTTGTTCCTTTTATGTTTAAGTAACAGCTTGATCAAAATCAGCATTTTTGTAACATATTTTCCATCTTATTTCTTTTTCTTTTTTTTTTTTTTTTTTTTTGAGGAACTGGGGATTGAACTCACAACCTCGCGCCTGCCAGGGCAGGCACTTAAGCCACTGAGCCAAACTCCCAGCCCTGGTTTTTTGAGGCAGGGTCGTACTGTGTAGCTCAGGCCGGTCTTGCGCTCCCGTTGTAGCCCAGGCCAGCCTTGAACTCACAACGCTCCTCCTACCTCAGCCTCCCGAGTGCTGGAATTAAAGGCGTGCGCCACCACGCCCGGCTCTTATTTCTTTATTAACGTCCTTCTATTTTGCTAAATTCAGTTGTCAGTTTTCTTTCCTTGTCATTATTGGGTCTTTCAGCAGTATTTAACTCAGTCAATTACTCCTTCCTTCTTGAAACTTCTTTGTATTTTTTATTTATTTATTTGTTTTTTGTTTTTTTGAGACAGGGTCTTGCTTTGTAGTTCAAGTTAGCCTTGAATTTAATATGTAGCCCAGCCTGGCCTCAAACTCACAGTAGTCCTCCTGCGTCAGCCTCTTGTGTGCTGGGATTATAGGTGTGTGGCACCATGCCCAGCTTCAAACATTTCCCTCTTTCAGTCTCCATGACCCATTCTCCTGAACATCCTACCTTAACTGGCTGCTGCTTCTCTTTTTTAATGGTTCCCCTTGCTTATTTCACCTGATAACTGTTAGTATGTCCCAGAGCCCAGGCCTTAGCTGTCTGCTCTATCCTGCATTCCTCTCTGTGTAGTCTTATCTGTGGGCTTCCTGTTCTGTGTGCTGTTGTACCCAGCTTTAAGCCACTGGAATGTCCAGTAGCCAGAATGCTCCGAACAGAACCTTTGGTTGTCCCCCTCTCCATTCCCACTCTGTTTCTTCTCTTTTGTTCCCCCTGTCACTTGATGCCACCATCATCCCTCTGGTTGCTCAAATTCTAGAACAAGAGTGATCCCTATTTCTGCCCCCAGCCCCATTCGCCTGAAGCTGCCTGTTTTTCTCAGCTCTGTCAGCATGCTCGCCCCAGCTTTAGCATCCCTCCTGGTGTCTGTTTCAGTACTGACCCTCCCTGCCGCCGCCTGTGCTCTGCTGCAGCCGTTCTCCATGCGGCACTCGTAAAGACTTCTCAAAAATGTGTTGACCCTCTGATGGCATTCCACTGTTTCTAGAATCAAATCCCAACCCTTGGATGTGCGGGATAATCTGGCCTCTTCCAGCTGGGCATGGTGGTGCATGTGTATAATTGCAGCACATGGGAAGCTGAGGCAGGAGGGTTACCATGAGTTTGGGCCAGCCTGAACATAGACACACTGTCTCAAAAAACAAACAGACAAAAAAGACCCTGATAATCTGGCATCTTCCAGATTCATCTCTCCTCCCTGCTCAGTCATTGAGCTACAGGCACAATGTCTTGACATCTCAACTCTGCTTTAACTTTTGTTATTCCCTTTGCCTAGAACACTGTTCTCTTGAATCTTGGTGTGATTGACTGCATCTTATGCAAAGTTCCTAAGACAGCTATTTGGTTTGGTTTGGTTTGGTTTGTGAGACAGGGTCTTACTATGTAGTCCAGGCTGGCTTTGAACCTCTTGCTTCAGCCTCCTGAGTACTTGGGCTCACAAGTATGTGCCACCATCCCCAACTCAAGCCCTTCTTGTTTATCCCATCTTATGAAGCATCCTCCTCCCCCAGGTCATTAATTAATACAATCTTGGTATTATTGTCTGGATAGCACTTATCACTGCCTGAAATGGTCTCATCTATTAACTTTTATACTTGTTTATGATGTGTATTGCCAGTAAAATTGAGAGCTGGGACTTGGTTTTTATTCTTTACTCCTGTGCAATACAACTGCCCAGCACCTGAAGCCTCTTGTCATCTCAACAGTAGTATCTGGTCAATAGATGACCTAAGGATCAAAGCAAAAATGAATTCAGTGCAAGTTTGCCCAGAGCCAGTATACACTCGGTACAGACAGTGATGTTACTGTTCATGAGGGGACAGTGTTCTTTCTTATTAGGTCTGAAGCAGCAACTTCATGTGAAGTAATATAAAGCTAAGTTGGGTGCAGTGGTACACACCTGTAATCTCATTATTTGAGAGGCTGAGGCAGGAGGATATTTGAGTTTGAGACCACTGTGATATATATATAATTCTAGGCTAGATTAGATTAAGCTTGAATTTTTTTCTCTGAAGTAGTAGGGATTGAAGCCACAGCTTTTGGATTGAGCTGTATCACCTCTCTTTTTTTTTTTTTTTTTTGGACAGGGTATTGCTAAATAGCTATGTGCCTGTGGTAAGCTCAAACTTGTGATTCCCCTGCCTCAGCCTCCCGGAGTGAAGGGATTGCAGGTGTGCACCCCCCCATCATCTCTTATGTAGACAGAA
The DNA here is from genome assembly GCA_004363535.1 of Dasyprocta punctata. Classification (NCBI taxonomy): domain Eukaryota; kingdom Metazoa; phylum Chordata; class Mammalia; order Rodentia; family Dasyproctidae; genus Dasyprocta; species Dasyprocta punctata. The sequence continues at coordinate 58,549 of RJWM01001696.1, read as the reverse complement.
ATTACACAGAACAGAGTATCTGAACTTCCGTCAGAACTAACTGCCCTGTTCACTTACACACCTCTGTAGGATTTTTTGATTGTTTTAGTTTGCTTTGGTTTTCGTCTTTTCTGTTTTGTGTTTTTTGTTTTGCAGAAATACAGTTCTTTATTAGTAAATAGGATGCTTTACTTGAAAAGCTTTGGTTTTTACTGTGATAAATACATTCCAATTCTGATAACCTCTTTTCTCATGGGTCAAAAAATGAAAGACCATATAACTTTAGCAGTGGTGTCGAACCTATAGCATGTGTGCTGCAGCGGGTCCTTTGTGTCATTGAAAGCGCTAAAAGGTTCACCATTGCAGCTTTATAGTATTTTTAGTGATAAATTGAAAACTTTAGGAATCTTTAAGAATAGTGGCTGAGGGCCAGGGATTTAGCTCAGTGGTATAAGGTACCTACCTGGCAAGCATGAAGTCATGAGTTCAACCCCCGGTACCAAAAAAAAAAAAAGAAAGAAAGAAAGAAAAAAGAATAGTGGCTGAGCTGGATAGAGTGGTATACTCCTGTAGTCGCAGCACTTGGAAGGCAGAGGCAAGTTCAAGGCCAGCCTGGGCTACATAGCAAGACCTGTCTCATTTTAATAAAAGAGAAAAGGAAAAGAAAACAAAAAGGCCAGGTATGGCGGTGCACGCCTTTAATCCCAGCACTCAGGAGGCTGAGGTAGGAGGAGCATTGTGAGTTCAAGGCCGGCTTGGGCCACAACGCGAGCTCAAGGCCGGCCTGAGCTACATATTGTGACCCTGCCTCAAAAAACTAGGGCCGGGCATTTGGCTCAGCAGCTTAAGCGCCTGCCCTGGCAGGTGCAAGGTTTTGAGTTTGATACTCGGTGCCGCAAAAAAAAAAAAAAAAAAAGAAAAGAAAACAAAAAGCTAAAAAGTAAAAACACAAAATACAAAACCCACCCTGAAACTGGAGGAGGTAGAGATAAAGCTTACCAGTGAAAATTATTATTTATGATAAATTCTGCAACCTCAGAATTAATTTTCAAGGAAACAGTAAAGTCACCTTGTTCAGAAATTTTGAAAGTCCAGCTAACAGAGTTTTCTGGGATGCTCCATACCACGGTTGCATGATGGGATAAGTCAGCATGGGAGGCCCTGGGGTCATGTTCAGAAGCAGACTGCGCATAGGTAGTGTGAGGGGCCCTGCACTCTGCCTTTCCAGGAGACAGCCTGTACGTAGCACCACGCTGCAGCTGCACTCTGAGCTGAAGGAACCGCATCATTTCTTGAGGAACCTTACAATAATATGATATTGCTCATGGAAAATCAGTCTGCTCTTTACCACACTGGATTTCTCTAGGATATCTTGTTCTTGGAGGTTGTAAATCTTGCTGGGATCTATATTAGATTGTAGAAAGACCTGTCTGGTACTGTGGGCTAAAGTCGACTCCTGTCATTTCTCCCTTCCGTGTCCCCTTGAACTTGCCGTTCTTGTACTCTCCCTGGGACAGTCTGTTGCTTTATTATTCCCTCGGTATAGTGATGCAATGGGATAGTAACTCCTCACCACTTTGTGGCAACGTTCAGTGCAGTGATTGCTTCATTAAGAGGAAGCTGTTCGTGAGGCTTGACCTATTTTACTTAGAAAACAGTCAGTTAGCAGTTTTATTCTTTGAGGATTTTGTTTTGTTTTGAAGAAGCATAGGTCTGGCCTCTTCCACCTGAGTAGAAAACATTGTGCTAAGTAAAATAAACAAGACACACAAGGAAAATACAGTGTGATCTACTTACTTGAGGTATCTAGAATGGGCAAATAAATTATAGAGACAGTAGAATAGAGGTTAGCAGGGGCTGGGGTTAAGTAGAAATGGGGGAGTTAATGTTTTAATGGGTGTAGAGTTTCTGTTCAAGATGACAAAGAAAAATTTCTGGAAATAGTATTGGCAATGGTCCTATAGTGTAAATGCACTTAATGGCATGGAGTGGTAAATGTTAGAGTGGTTGAGTTCAGTGGTCCTTAAAGTTGGACACACAATAGAATGACATGGGAGTTCAAAATTCTGTGACAGGACCAGTTAAGTGTGAACCTGTGATGATGGGGATCCAAGTCATGGTGGTGATTAGACTTCTCAACATGTGTGTTATCTGCTACTGTTGATAACAATCCCAAACCACCCTTTCATACTACAGTGTCAAAATCTAAATGCAAAGCAGGCTTTTCTTACTATCTGAAATTATCAAAAAGTGTTTATGTACACAATGCCATGCCACATTTTATAAACCATTAGGTAGCCATGATAAGATTAAAATAATGGTAATATGTAACAGCATAGGGTGTGTTGAGTTGGCAGTAGAACAGTTTATTTTATTTTATTTTATTTTATTTTATTTTATTTTATTTTCTAGTACTGGGGATCAAACCCAGGGCTTCATGTATTCTAGGCAAGTGGCCTTTAGTGAGCCACATTGTCTGCAAGAAATAGAATATTTTGACTGGGTATAGTGACACATGCCTATAATCTCAGCACTCAGGAGGCTGAGGCAGGAGGATCACCATGAGTTTGAGGCTACCCTGGACTACATAATGAGTTCAAGGCCAGCATAGAATACATGGCAAGACTCTCTCTTAATAAAACAAACAAACAAACAAAAAAAAAAAACCCAGTAAGTCAGGTATGGTGATGCACACCTGTAATCCCAGCACTCAGAGAGCTGAGGCAGGAGGATTGTTGAAAGTTTGAGACCAGCCTGGGCTACAAAGTAAACTCAAGGCCAACCTGAACTGCATAGCAAGACTCTATCTCAAAAAGGCCAAAAAAAAAAAAAAGAGAGAGAGAGAGAAATAGAATATTTTAAACAGAAAAATGAGGGTGTGTCAAGGTATATTAAGGAATAAGACTATTAGGGAAATATTTGCTGTTTATTTGAATGACTATGAATTAATATCCAAAACATACTAATATTCTCCTTCAAATTAGTAAGAAAGATAATTAGAAAACTAAGTAAAGCATTATAACCAGTTCACAGAAAGGAAAAACAAAAACTCAATAAAGATATATTCTTGGCTCACTGTTAATGGAAATTGAAATAAGACACTGTTTCCCCATATCAGATAAGCCAAAATAAGAAAGCTAAGTAATTTTTACAAAAGGGAGGTCTGTGAAAAAGTAGGTATTATCCTACACTGTTGCTGAGAATGAGATTGGCGGTCTTTCTGGAGGACAGCTTGGCAGTATCTGTTGGAATGTTGACTGCACATGCTCTCTATTTAAGCAGCAAATCCACTCGTGCATAAAGAAGCATGCACAAGCACTGTAAGCACACACAAAAAAAAACTATAAACAGCATAAGTGTTTATCAGTAGGGAAATGTTAAAATGGAAAATCCTTACCATAGGTAGTAGGCAGCTGTTAGACAAAACGTGATTATTATAATTGTACTACCATGAAAAAGTCTCTGTGGTATGAAATATTACATAGAAAAAGTAAGTTTAAATATGTACAATATGATACTGGTTGTATTTCTCTTTAGTCACATATAACTGTGCCTTTCCAGCATATATTCATGTAAACATATAGACTCTGACCCGTAAGGAAGAGTGTTCATTAGGCTTTGAACAGAAGACTGATTGGGGAGGGTGGACAGCACAGAGGCCTTTGCCTTCATCTGTATGATGGGCATTTATATAAAAAAAAATATCACTAGGATAAGCTATCAGAAACTGACCAGTCTGAAACTCTTGCACAAAGACAGTAGGGCTTTAAAAAAAGCGTTTTGACACTTTGATGAGCTGGTGGAGTGTGAAGAAAAGAAACAGACTTGGTGGTCTGAGAGACGTCTAAAGAAGTCTTTAAATGAGACTTTCAGGTTGACAGACCTAGGTGACCAGCATGGACAACATGGTGAGACCCGGCTCACACAAGAGACTTTATCTAACTAAAATGAAACAATAATTATTACTATGCTTGTTAATTCTTTACTGTCCAACAATTTGTCATCCTTAAACATTTCTGAACACTTCTCTCATACCCCTTATCTTTGGTTTGCATGTATTTGAGGTCAGGGATTTTGAGGTACCTGATGTCCATTTAGGCTCAATTACCATGTAAAGGACTTTCAAATCCAGTATCTCCCAATTCCACTGATAATGAAGAGGTCAGAGAAGGATGAAGTCAGGCCCCAACAATCTCTGTGTTAGGTACCCACGGATTCAACCAACCACGGATCAAACATATTCAGAAAAAAAAAATTATCTGTATTAAACATGCACAGACTTGTTGTGACTATCTAAATAATAAAGTCTAATAGCAACTTACACCGTATTTACAAAGCAGTTACAGTATTAGGTATTACTACTAGGTAATGTTGAGATGACTTACAGCATGCAAGAGTATGTGTGTAGATTTTATGCAAATACTATGGCATTTTCAGTATTAGGTATTACTACTAGGTAATGTTGAGATGACTTACAGCATGCAAGAGTATGTGTGTAGATTTTATGCAAATACTATGGCATTTTCAGTATTAGGTATTACTACTAGGTAATGTTGAGATGATTTACAGCATGCGAGAGTATGTGTGTAGATTTTATGCAAATACTATGGCATTTTATATAAGGAACTTAACATGTTCTTGCTGACTTGAACCGCCAGTGGTATGTGCACAACTGTTCCATTGGGTGGCTTGTACCACCTAATGGGACTGTACCACACTGCCAGATGGACAGTCATGCGTGTACTGCCAGTGGTTCAGAGCCTCTCCACGGCAAGATATATGAAGTATGACCTCAGCATGAGCGTGTTAAACAACTACAGATTTTGGGATCTGCAAGAGATTGTGGAACAAAACCTTCAAAGATACTGACAGGCAACTTGACAATACATTTAAAGAGAATGCAGTAGAAATCAAACCATGCTGAAAGGTTAAGTTTTCTATATAGCATACAGGAAAACAAGAATGTGGCAGGGAAGGAAAACTAGAAAATTTTCAGACTATAGAACTGTTAATTTAAACTTACGTACTTTCAGGTTGACAGACCTAGTTATGTCCACATAGGTATTTAAAAGGCATCAGAACGCAAAAGCAAAATGATTTCTTTGCTCATTCTCTGGACTTACCCATAACACTAATCTCTGTTCAAAGAGATGATGAAAGAGCCTGGCGTGATGGCGCACACCTTTAATCCCAGCACTTGGGAGGCTGAGGTAGGAGGAGCGTTGTGAGTTCGAGGCCGGCTTGGGCTACAACGCAAGTGCAAGGCCAGTCTGAGCTACATAGTGCGACCCTGCCTCAAAAAACCAGGGCTGGAAGTTTGGCTCAGTGGCTTAAGCGCCTGCCCTGGCAGGTGCAAGGTTGTGAGTTCGATCCCTGGTGCCGCAAAAGCCTGTCTAGCAGGCACAAAGTTGTGAGTTCAATCCACAGTGCCGCCAAAAAAAAAAAAAAAACCTCTTGTGTAGGGGTGCATATACAGTGCTGGGGATCAAACCCAGTGCCTTGCACATAGTAGGAAGTGCTGTACCACTGAGCTACATCCCCAGCCCCTGGATTAGGCTTTTTAGAGTTTTGGAAGATCTTTTACTTTAAAACTATCTATGATTTCCACATAATCTTTTACCTTTAGTTGCCAGTGACATAAAGTTGATGTCCTTTTCTTTACTGATTTTGTGCTGGGAAAGTTGTATTTTCTACTGTACTAGTTTGGGGTGGGCTTACTGACCAAACTGAGGCAATTTAGGCCCACACACACAGCCCTAAATCAGAATGAGAGCAGCCAGGAAAGCTTATTCCAGCCCAATTAAAAGAGAGCCTGAGAGGTTAGGCTTTACCTTTGCCAATCCTGTTGATTGTCTCCCTGTGGATTAAAGACAAACCTTCCTTAACAAGCACATTGAGAAGCTTTGGTTTCCAAAACTCTCTAGGACCAGTAATTAATCCAGGTGATAATGAGGACACAGTACTGAATTCTGGAAAGGAATCACTTAACACTTTCTCTACTGGTCAGCTAATTTCCCCCTTAATAGTTTCTTTGACCTTAGCAATATTTACCTGTGACATTATAAAAATCATCTGTTGGAAATTATCTTTTTTAATGAAGTCAGATTGTCTCTATGCACTTAAAAGTTAAAAAAAAAAATCTATCCACAAAATGTATAGACTTGAGAAACGAACTACTAGAAAAAAATTCCTTTAACTCTTCTTTTAATACAATGACAAACTTTGTATACTTGGTAATTGACACTTTAAAAAGTTAAGATCTGCCTCTGAACTAGAACTTGCACACCAGCAGCTAATTCACTCCAGGTCCATTTTTTAACTTGTAAGATTTTCCCTGAGGAAGTTCCCTCGCCATTATGTTGTTTCTGTTTCTCCTGCCTTTCATGTTAGCCCTAAGATCTTCTTCCTGAGGGGTTGAAACATTTCTCATCCAGGGATTTCTAATAAATTGAGAAATTTGACACATTTACTGTACTGTCCTTTCTCTCCTCACGGTGACACTTGAGAAACGTTTTCTGACAATTTTTGTTATTAATTGCTTGTATGTTTTTTAATGCTCAAAAAGCAATAGGATAAGTCACCTAAACTACCTGTGCATTGGAAGTGCTTCTTTAATGTAAGGAATTGGCCCAGAGGGTCAGTTGGGTTCCTTCTTGGTTCTAGCGTTCTTTATTTCTCATTCATATTTATTCATTCTCATTCTGTCTGCCTGTCTTTCCCTCTTCCTCTCCCTCTCTCTTCTCTCTCTCAACCCCCAGCCCCATTTCTAAGACAGTCTCACTATGTAATTCAGGCTGGTGTTGAACTCATGTAGCCCTGGCTAGTCTTGCAGTGATCCTCCTGCCTCAGCTTCCCAAGTGCTAGTATTATAGGCATGCATCACCACACCTGATTCTTTATTTCTCATTCTCAACCCTGTGTACACAAATTCATGTGAACTCATTCGTTTCCTGCCTCTGTATCTTTCTGCTTTATTCGTCTTGAAAAACTAAAAATGACTACATTTACATATGTTACAGTATCTTCAGTATCAGAAAACCATTTCTAGAAATTAGCTATTTCTTTTGAATGGTAGACTCCTTAATTTCCTTGATTTAAAGATAAAATCTTAACCAGATATGTTAGTGCATGCCCATAATCCTAACCCTGTTGAAATGAGACAGAAACAAAGAATTGCAAGTTTAAATCCTGGTCTGAGCAGTTTAGCAAGACCCTGTCTCAAAATTAAAAACACAGAGGGCCAAAGAGTTCAGTCCCCAGCACCATAAAATAAATACGTATTAAAAAAAAAAAGTAGAGCCGGGAGTTTGGCTCAGCAGCTTACGCACCTGCCTGACAAGCGTGAGGTTGTGAGTTCGAGCCCCGATGCCAAAAAAAAAAAAAAAAAAAGTAAAAGAAACATAAAGCCTCACTTACCTTTTTGTCAAGTAGTTACACTGTGTTGAATTAGAGCTATGTTACTGAATCTTATGCATTTGAAATACTTACATACTTTTTTCAGTAGATTAGGAGAGTAACTTGTTACAACTTCTTTAAAAAAATAATAGTTTTTTTTACTCCTATAAAATCAGAATTATTAGTTGCCAATTAGCTGTGATACATCTATGTAAATAATAATCGTTCTAGGTGGATCTGATAGTGCATTCCTATAATTCCAGCACTCAGAGGCTGAGGCAGGAGGATCAGATTTCAAGCCCAGCCTGGGCAATTCAGTAAGACCCTGTCATAAAATAAATAAAAAGGGTTGAGAATATAATTCAGTGCAAAGGCCCTGGGTCCAATCACCAGTGATTAGAGGTGGGGGGATAAATAGTCCATATAAGAGTATATGCAACCTAAGCTTTCAAATTTTATGACAAAAAGCCTGCTGTAGGAGTTGTTGAGAAAAGATAGCTGATGACTGAAGTGAAAATAGAACTGCTGCTAATTCAGTGTAACTATATATATCAATAATTGTTATCAGTAACTCTCTCAGTTGACCCCTGTATGTTTGCCATTATCATTACTGGTTTACAGTTGAAAATTAAGATTTAAAGAGAGTTGGGATTCACAATCAAGTTTGTCTAGAGCCTGTGTTCATTATATTGATAGAACTGACTCAATAGAAGTAGCCTCTAGCTGGATGCAATGATGTATGCATGTAATCTCAGCTCTCAGAAGGCAGAAGGGTCATGAATTCAAGGTGTTGGCTACATAGCAGAGTCCTAAAAAAAAATAGGAACACTGTCTATGAGTATTAAGTCTTTATATCTGAGACTAGAAAGACACCTCTCAAGAAGGGAGAAATGACTTTGAGATGCACTTTCTTAAAATAACTGGAAAAATGACCTCATGAGCCCGCAGATAGCCAAGGTTTGCAAATGGATACATTTCTATTAGCCTGATGCTTGATGCAGCAGAATCAACCTATGTGGAGTGTATTATATCGTGTCCTGCAGGCAGGAGCCTGTTTGCAAGAGGGAACTTAGAGGGATGAAGTCATAGACTTCACTATAAATACTGTCAACCAGACCTGTTTTTATTAGGTAAATATTACTGATCTGGGTTCATGGTTCCCTACTTTGTAACAATTTGTTTTATCTTAAGGTAAAATAATATTCAGTATTTATTATAATAAGAATTTTAAGAACACTCAATGGTTGGATAAGATCTTCAATATTAAAGTGTGGCCATGTTCCTTCTTTCATGAATGAAGTGTTTCTTTTTTTTTTTTTTTTAATTGTAAATACTCCTTTTAGATAGATAGGAGGGAGAGAAGGAATGAGCGCTGGGTCCTTGAGTCTGTCTCATTCTCTAAACGACCCCTTTCATGGTTTTGTACTGCAGAGGCAGAGCAGATTGTCCTTGGTGGACAGGTTAAAATGAGAGCAGTAGTCTGGGAGGAGTTCTAAGGTTGTAACCTGATGAACTGCTTTTCTAACAAAAATTATTATCAGTGATGAAGAATATTTGTAAAGTAGATGGCCTTGGCACACACTCACAGCACAGTTAGTATACCAGGAAATATAAGAAGAATGACAGTGCTGGGTGTGGTGGCACACACCTTTAATCCCAGGACTTGGGAGGCTGAGGTAGGTGGAGCATTGTGAGTTCAAGGCCGGCTTGGGCTACAACATGAGCAAGGCTGGCCTGACCTACATAGTGTGACCCTGTCTCGAAAAAAATAGGGCCGAGAGTTTAGCTCAGTGGCTTAAGCGCCTGCCTGCCAGGCTCCAGGGTGTGAGTTTGATCCCTGGTACCGAAAAAAAGAAAAAAAAAATAGAAAGAAAGAATGATAGTATATTCTGTGGTTTAAAACATGTTTGATCTAGATTTGATTTGTAAAATAATCTAAGTGAAGTCTGAAATGCACTTAAAATCATAGAAATTTACCTCTATCTGTAGGCAAGACTTGTGGACAATGGCCTAGCTTATTAAAAACTTTCTAGAAGAGTACTAAGGGTTTTTCCCCATTTTATTAAGTAGAAAATATTTGGCCAGGCATAGTGGCACACACCTGTAATCCCAGCATTTGGGAGACTGAGGCAGGAGAATCACTGTGAGTTTGAGGTCAGCCTGGGCTACATAGTTTAGGGTCATTTTGAACTGCATAGTGAGACCTTGTCTCAAAAAAATGAAACAAAGAAAGAAATTTTTTTATATATATTCTATAATTGTCCCGCTTACTGAATTGTCTAGTTGTTTGTAGCAGTTTTTCATTCGATTCTCTGGGGTTTGCCAGATTCAGTCATTTCATCTACATCTAATGATAATGTGACCTACTCCTCACCTCTTATTCCACTCTTCTCTAATTGCACTAGTTACCACATCCAGAGCAGTGTTGACAACAGCTTGACTTGAACACCTTTAATACATGTAAACTATAGAAAGGAAATAAACTCTAGGGCCAGTAGTGCCTTCAAAGGCAGAAATCAAACCTGGGAGTAGATAGTCTTGGTCTTGTAGGAGCAAGTCTACAACATGTAGCTAAAGGCACCCTTTAACAACGTATGTACACCTCTCCATCACCTGTGGAGCCCTAGTAAGCTGAGGAAAACAACGGGTTCTCAGCTGTCACTTTGGGAGTTCTCTGGGACCCAGCAGAAGGGTGGTCTGTTTCATATCTTAGAATTTGGTAGGGGACATAAACACACACACACACACACATGTGTACTTCATGAATACAAATGTCACCCTCTTCTCTTCTAGGCCCAGCTTCGGGCATTTATCCCAGAGATGCTCAAGTACTCTACAGGTCGGGGAAAACCAGGCTGGGGAAAAGAAAGCTGCAAACCCATCTGGTGGCCCGAAGACATCCCGTGGGCAAATGTCCGGAGTGACGTCCGCACAGAAGAACAGAAGCAGAGGGTGAGGTTCCTCTCACCTGTGTTGCCCGTTGCTTTTCCATTCTGAGTCAGTTGCCTCAATTTTTGTCATTCCTGTTTCGTTTCTTATGCTGAAAAGACTGAAAACATTTGTGTAATAATGCAACTTTTCTCCCAAAGAAATTTAATGTTCTCTGAGTTACAGCTTTTCCACTTTATTACTCCATTACCATAGACAGAAGACCAGGATAGGTCTATAAATTTGCACTTTGTCTTCCTAGTAGCTTTTTGGAGCAGCTTTAATTTTATAAGATCTTGTGAAAAACCAAAGGAACTGAAACTAAAAGTGTTTGTCACTTCAAGACTTGAAACTATCCTTGTTTCTAATTGGCGAGAATCACTGTCCAAAAATATAAATAAGGTATTAGAGAGGTATTATAGCTACCAAGTGAGTCTGCTAATAAGTAAACTTTGAAAAGAAAGACTAAAGTAGACAGCATCCTTTACTTTTTCACATGTTTTTATTTGGCTAGAAGTGTAACATGCAATTCTTGGCCAGAGTAATCTTCTTTTGTGAGAAACTTAAGTTTGACCTCAGATTGAAATAGAGTATAAAACCCCAAAATTAAGCCAAATGTTGATCAGGAAGGAAACCAATGGGAATCCTTGTTTGGTACTTGATTCTCAGTTTCTTTGTGCCAGAATCAGTCTGTGAGAAATAATCCTGAGAGAGGATTTACTCTGTGTGTGGTTTGATTTCATTTGATAAGTAGGCAGTGGGTTATTCCATAGTAGGACTAAGTCTTTTTGGCCTAATGTGCTTTTCTGGTCTTTTGGTGACAGGTTTCATGGACCCAGGCGCTACGGACCATAGTTAAAAACTGTTACAAACAGCATGGGCGGGAAGATCTCTTGTATGCTTTCGAAGATCAGCAAACTCAAACACAAGCCACGACCACCCACAGCATAGCCCATCTCGTCCCATCCCAGACCGTAGTGCAGACCTTTAGCAACCCTGACGGCACCGTCTCACTTATCCAGGTGAATAAACCTCATGGTTTCTGGGGAGCTGGTAACAGGGTTCCCACCTCACATCGGAGAAAGCTGCCCTGTGCAAGCTCTTGTGTGAGCTCCCTGCAGCTCCCTAGTTCCTTGCCTAAAAGTTAACTCCTGAACAATTTTGTAAATTGCTTGCATTTTACTTAATTCAGAGCTATGAGCAGCTTTTCTGGACATTTCCAAAACAAAGATTTTTTTTTTTTTTTTTTTTTTTTTGAGATAGGGTCTCAGTATATAATTCAGGCTGGTCTTGAACTCACCATGTAGCCCAGACTGGCTTCAAACTTGTGATCTTTCTACCTCAGCCTCCCAAGTGCTGGGATTACAGGCATGTGCCACTGTGCCCAGCTGCAAAATGCTTTTAAAAAGCTTCTTTTCTATTGTTTCACTGCCAGTAGCCTGGGAATTACTTCTTCTAGCTGAATGTGATGGTGCATGCCAGTAATCCCCAGCACTTGGGAGGCTGAGGCAGGAGGATTGCTGCAAGTTTGAGCTAGTCTGGTATACATACAGAGGCCCTGTCTCAAACAAACAAACACACAAAAACAGAAAGAAAATATAAATTACATTTTCTAAGATGAAATAGTTTATTGACAGATAGGAAACCTCTAAAATTCAGGTGGGGATAAGAGTTAGGAAATTGGTTGACTGGTTCATTAGTATTGTTTTGTTTGGTCAAAGTGAAATTCTGAAACTTGTGTCAGTGTTCAGTAACTCATTTCATTTCACCGTGTGTATCATCCTCTATCTGTGCTGAGTTTGGTGTTCATTGACTTAGCTTCTCATTGCGACAAGGCAGAGACCCATCCATGGGTACTAACCACTTTTCATGATTCTCTTCAGGTTGGTACAGGGGCAACAGTAGCCACACTGGCTGATGCATCAGAATTGCCAACCACAGTCACTGTGGCGCAGGTGAATTACTCTGCCGTGGCAGATGGAGAGGTAAGAGAAAGCATGCTGCCTCCATCTATTTAAATCCCTAGATGAATCGATGAGGGAGAACTGAGAATCTAAAAGACAAAGACATAGTCTTTACGTCAGTAGCATTATATTATTTAAACCTTTTCAACACCACACCTTGGCAGTTTAGGGAATTATGCCTTGTATGTGCATTCTAACCTTAAAACTCATGCACCACTGTCATCAAAATAAATCCAACTAGTAAGAACTTACAGTTTTACATTTGCAATATAACATTTTGTATAATACACTAGAAAGCAGATTATTGGGCCAGGGATATAGCTCAGCAGCACAAGCTCCTGCCTGGCAAGCACAAGATCGTGAGTTCGATTCCCAGTACAAAAAAGAAAGAAAGAAAAAAAGAAAAGAAGATGGATTATCTATCTAACCCTTTTCTATGAAAAGTATCATGTGAGGGCCTGGTATGCAGAAAGTATGCAATAACCTAAATAGTTATAAAGAAAAAAATTCTGCAATCTTAAGCAATTTAAAGTTAATCAGGGCTGGGCGTGGTGGCGTACGCCTTTAATCCCAGCACTCGGGAGGCTGAGGTAGGAGGAGCGTTGTGAGTTTGAGGCCAGCTTGGGCTACAACGCGAGCTCAAGGCCGGCCTGAGCTACACAGTGCGACCCTGCCTCAAAAAACCAGGGCCGGGAGTTTGGCTCAGTGATTTAAGTGCCTGTCTGACAGGTGCGAGGTTGTGAGTTCAATCCCCGGTGCTGCAAAAAAAATAAATAAATAAATAAAAATTAAAAAGTTAAGTCAGGGACAAATACAAGTTACATAGACATTTAAAAATGAATAAGGGAAGATGTTTTTTAAAAATACAGAATAATCTATGTATGTTAACTTTAAAATACACCATAGCTATGTGTGGTATTAAGGAGGGAGGATCACTTGAGCTCATAAGTTCAAGGTCAGTATGGGCAGCAAGGCAAAAATAAATTAATTCACTCATTAGTTTTTGTTTTTATGACATTCTTAAATGCAAACAGTGTGAAAACTTATTCTGTCCTCTGATGGGACTGCAAGGTGATATTAAGTGCATTGAGTGCCAGAAAAACCAAAATAGAATAATAGCTGATGATAATGCTATGTGATTTTGCTGGAAGAAATAAAATGCCAAACTATAGGTACATTAGAGACAAGAAACTTAATCAGAACTATCATACATGTAACAGTTTTGAAATAGCACAAGTCATTTTGGTGGGTTATTTTATTTTATTTTTTGGTACTGGAGAGTGAACGCAGGGCCTTGTGTTTGCTGGGCAGGCGCAGTGCTGCTGAGCTACATCCCCAGTGGTGGTTTTTTTAAAATGAGTATCAGTTTAGTTGAAATATATGTAGGCTATGGCCAGGTGTGGTAATGCATGCCTGTAATCTCAGCACTTGGGAGACTGAGGCAGGAGGATCGTTGTGAGTTCAAGACCAGCCTAGGCTATAAAGCGAGCTCAAGGCCAGCCTGAACTGCATAATGAGACCCTGTCTCAAAAAGACCAAAAAACAAACAAACAAAAAATATATATATGCAAATAACAAATAGGAAAATGTAAATAAAGAAATATGTTCTATCCGTGCAGCAAACACTTGTGGTGCCCCAAGCAAGGCACTATAAATACATAGCCACAAAACAATAAAGCCTGCCTTGCCTGGAAGGAGCACACAGGCAAGCAGTGGGGAAAGAAACCTCACAGAGAAGCATGGTAGTGAGCTAAGGGTCTAGCAGCAAGCCCGTTGGGCACTGTTTGACCCAGAGAAGAGAGGCCCCAGTCTTGGACTATATGGAAGTGGTGTTGTCTCAGGAAGCACTTCCTGGAGGGAGCAGCACCGAACTCGGCACAAGAGTAGCTAACAAAGCCAAGTGTTCAGGGACAGGAGCTGTGTTCTATCTAGGGAAGAGGCATATTCCATGCACTGAGTTACAAAGCATGAAATGGCCACAGTGCTCTCTAGCTTATTCAAAGGGCCTCTGTAGTGATTCCCTCAGAAATATAGAGAATTTAATGGGACATCTTCAACTACTACACCTGCAACTGTGGCTCCTTTTCTGCGACATGGTGACATAGATGACCACACACTAGGTCCCATCAGGAATTGAAAGCAGCAAGAGCTCAAGCAACACAACCAAGATGCTGAAATTCCAAGATAGGAAATGTGAAGTGGATGAAAGAACTAAAGTTAATTTATTTATCACCTGCCGTATTTCTCTTCTGGTTTCTTCCAGTTTTGTTCTACCCGTCTACCATCATCTCCATTAATCTCATGCTGTATAATTTCAGTTAAAAATGTATCTATGCTAAATTCTTGCCACTGGAGTATGGGGACTTGGGAACTGCCCTGGGCCAAACTCAGGAGAGAGCAGTAGTATGATTGCTGCAAGCAAGCCTGGCTCAGGAAAGAGAGTCTGCCCGGTGGCAGTATGTGATGGTGCTACCAGCTTCAGCAACTGTTTCTGGTTTTGGTTTTCAGTTTTTTTGGTGTTTTTTGTTTGTTGGTTTGTTTGTTTTTGTTTTTTTGAGACGAGGTCTTGTTATGTAGTTCAAGCTGGCTTTGAGCTTACTGTGTAACCCAGGCTGACTTAGAAATCATGGCAATCTTACTCCTTCGTTTTTTGTTTTTGAGTGGAATCACTGGCCATCCAAAAATTGATAGTGCAGCTTGCTGTCCAAAGTGGCATTGTTGGCAACAAAGCGCATTAGGAAGTGAGTTTATACCTTGGGAATCCAGCATGTAGGAAGTTCCTGAGTAGGTAGATCACTTTGTACCTCTCAGAACCTCTGCCTCTGTAGCAAGGGATGGTGAAAACTTGCTGGCACCATCCTGTTCTTAGGAAAACTCAAGGTACCTACTAAGGGGGTTCAAAAGAATGTCTCATCCTCTGGAAGGCTTTTGAGAAACATTCTGAGCAGCATTATCATAATCTTAGGATGATAATAGACCCAAAGAAAGAGGTATTTTAAACATCTCTCCTGCAACTTCTGGCACTTTCTTTAGAACTCAGTAGTAGGCAGGTGCCAGATAAGCACTCACCGGGTGCAGCATTGTAAAGCAGGGACAGTAGAGCCCCAGGAAGCACCACTAACATCCTAAGGTCCAAAAAGGTGTGAGACCCAAGCAGATTTATTACCTCCATACATCTGAATAGAAACTGCCCACACTGCCCCACTGCATTCTGTTTTTGAGTGGTAATAATCGGGCAGTGATCACTGGGCAAAATGGGTTGAAGTAGCTAAATACAGGTATCTAGAAGTGAGCAATCTTTTCCTGCAAGGAGTTGTGCTAAATATCAGTGGTTCTCAACTGAGGAACAGAAAGAACATTTGTCGATATCTAGAGATACTTTTGATTTTTTGTTTGTTTTTTGATTTTTGAGACAGGGCCTAACTCTGAAGTTCAGGCTGGCCTTTAACTCACTATGTAGCCCAGGCTGACCTCAAACTCTCAGCAAGTTCCCTGTCTCAGCCTCCTGAGTTCTGGAACTACAGGCACACGCCACTATACCTGGTGCAATACATGGAGGTGTTTTTAACTGTCATACCTACAGAAGTGCCATGACATATAGTAGATACCCTCTGATATAGAGGACAATACCCCACAGTAGTGGTCAGGCCCAAAATGTTAATGGCCTCAAGGTTGAGAAACTCTATGCTAGCTATGACAAAGCTGGCTTCTCATTTACTGTTTTTGTTTTTTGGTTGGTTTTTTTTTTTTTTTTTTTTTGGCAGC
Organism: Dasyprocta punctata; assembly: GCA_004363535.1. Taxonomy (NCBI): domain Eukaryota; kingdom Metazoa; phylum Chordata; class Mammalia; order Rodentia; family Dasyproctidae; genus Dasyprocta; species Dasyprocta punctata. The sequence continues at coordinate 42,518 of RJWM01001696.1, read as the reverse complement.
ACTGGGTATTGAACTCACAGCCTCACACCTGCCAGACAGGCGCTTAAGCCACTGAGCCAAACTCCCAGCCCTAGTGTTTTGAGGCAGGGTCACACTATGTAGCTCAGGCCGGCCTTGCGCTCATGTTGTAGCCCAAGCGGGCCTCGAACACACAATGCTCCTCCTACCTCAGCCTCCTGAGTGCTGGGATTAAAGGCGTGCGCCACCACGCCCAGCTTTCTCATTTACTCTTATTACCAGAAACTTTAGATTTTTATTTTGGTTTCTTCATAATTCCTCACCCACTAAAAAGAAAGCATTTTTTGTTATACACATGCACACTATGTCTATATAAAACATATGCCTCTGGGTTTGATCCCTAGTACCATCTAAAAATATTTGTGTTTATATTTATATTTATATTTGTTGGGTTGGAGATGTGGTTCAGTTGTGGAGCTCCTACCCAACATACGTAAGTCTCTGGTTTTACACCCTTGCACTGGAGGGGGAAAAATTGCTGAATTTGGCAATTTCCATCAAAAATTAAAATACAAAATAGCTGATTTACAGTTCTACCTTTAGGAATTTATCCCACAAATAGGTAGACTTACATATGCTATACAGAGTGGTATGTAAGAATATTCCACACAGTATTGTTGGTAATAGCAAAAGACTAAAAAGAACCTGAGTGCCCATTAAAAGATGGTTGGTAAGTCAGTCATGGTGTTTCTATATAACGCAGTGCTCCATAGCAATTATTATGGATCATTATGGATCAGGAATGAATAAAACAGTTTTCTGTGTTCTAAAGTGGAATCATTTCAGAGGTGTGTTTGTGGGGTGGGGAGCAAAGTATAAAAGATGCTATCATTTTTATGTTAAATTGGAAGGAACAGAAAGGGGAAAATAGTGCATGTGTGTGAATGTGTTTGCATATATAGAGAGAATACCTCTGCAAATATAAGAAAATGGGTAACAGTAGTATAACCCTTTGGGCAGAGTCTGGAGTACTGGCGAAGTTTGATTTATCACATATAACAATGTTTTTTGAAAGATGTATACATTGTGGGGTGGCTAAATCAAGCTAATTAACACATACATTACTTCACATACCTATTTTCTGCAGCAGAAGCACAGTTATATGTATTATCTGTTCAGAAGTTTAACCTTAATTTTTTTTTTTGTTTTGTTTTGTTTGTTTTTTTTTTTGGTACCGAGGAGTGAACTCATGACCTTGCACTTGCCAGGCAAGCGCTTATGCCGCTGAGCTAAATTCCCAGCCCATAACCTTAATTTTTAATCAGTAATATATTAAAAGTATACAGTAAAAAGTTTACTTTCTGTCTCCCCAACGAAGTATTTTCAGTGGATTTGTGTGTGCATGTGTGTGTGTCCCAGAATTTCCTTTATTCAAATATAAGCAAATTCAAATATAGATTCTACTACCTTCCATTTTTACACAAATTGTAGCATACTAAAAACCCTGTCTGTGAGCCGTAGGTCATGTTGATATAAACATGTGTATTTATTTGGCTAAAAGCATGGCAATTTATTATAAAGGTCACTGTTTTTAAGATCATAACTCTTGTGGCTCTGAGTTTTAACTGTCTTGTCCTTTCTACTTTAGGTGGAACAAAACTGGGCCACGTTACAGGGAGGTGAGATGACCATCCAGACAACGCAGGCATCAGAGGCCACCCAGGCAGTGGCATCCTTGGCAGAGGCCGCAGTGGCAGCTTCTCAGGAGATGCAGCAGGGAGCCACCGTCACCATGGCGCTCAACAGGTGGAGGCAGGGGCGGGGAAGATGAGGGTCTTGGGTCTGACTTGCAGAGAGATGCTGCCCCTTAGCCTGTCCCGTGGTAGTTGGAGCTAATACTCTCCACCTGTAAGAAAGTGTAGGTTTGTTTATAATAAGCCCTTGCAAAGAAAAATTGAACTTTTTTTCCCCAAGATTTTTTAGGAGTGAGCTGCAGAATGGGATACCCCACTAGGGGATAGTTTCCAAAATGGAATTGTATTGTTTTCGTCTAAGTTCTTTATACTGCTTGTTGATTAGGAAAGATTATCCCTATTTCATTCTTTCTGACACGATTTTATTTTCAAACGACTCAAGCATTTTGATTATGGTTGAGGGTGGATGTTGGAGCCAGACTTCCTGAGCTTGAAGCCCAGCCCTGTCACATACTAACTGATTGGTCTTGGGCAGTTTATTTGAAGTCTCAGTACCCATGCTTTCCTTGTCTGTAAAATGGGCCCAATAACTGTACCTGCCTTGCTGGGGTGTTACAAGAACTGAAAAGGTCACTGCACGTGAGGCACTTTGACCAGCGCTTGACGTGCAGTAAGGGCTGCTGTTATTATGCCTGTTCAGTATTAGTCACTGAACTCTGTAACAAGGAACCCTGGGAGAGTGCTTCACACAGAATCGCTGCTGTTGGAGAAAGCATGCTCTTAGTGGGGAGACTGATTTCAGTAAAACACCTATTGAGCAATATGAGAGTATAGTTCCCTACTGAATCATATAGTGTAGACTATGAACATTGTAGAAGTTTAGAGAGGGAAATCACCTCCCCCAGAATATAACAACCAGCTGCAGTTTAGGTTGGTTGGTGTAGATGAAAAGCATTGATGGGTTTATGTACAAACAGCATACTGTATGAGGCTGTACAGAGTAGGAGTTGAGAAGAGGTTTCCAAGGTCGCATAAATTCTCTTTAAATCCCAGCTCCACCACTTGACTTTTGCTCTTAGGAAACTTAACCCCTGAGCCTAGGGTTTCCTTCTTGTTATTATAAGACTAATACTCATCACACAAAGATTCAATGAAATGATGACTATAAAACCCTCATCATGGTGTCCAGCTCCTATTTAGTACTTTAGGGATTATTGCTGTTATTTAAATTGTATTTCAAGATGTGTCTATTCACAATTGATTATATTGAAAAGTTATTATGAGACCAGCTAAAAAGAGGCAGTCCAGGTCTTGGGAACTAATGTAAGAGTGGAGATAAAGTGACTGATTTTGCAGGCTGTAGTAGCCAGAATTTGGCAGTTGATCATCAACAGAAAACTGAAACACACACAGACTTCCTTGGCCTCTGAGAGTTACCTGAGTTCCTGAGTGACCTGGAATTGAAACTTTGTCTCACTGCTGAACCATGTCATTTTTTGGTAACATGAAAATCTTACTCAGTTTATTATGTTTTGGTCAGTCTTGCTCATTTCTTTGAGAGGGAACATCCAGATAAACTTCCTGAAAGCATAGTTCAAGTGAAAACTTCCCCCCCGTTAGTCTGGTGACCTTTGGGACTGTGACTTTGGGTCTAACAGGCCATCATTAAAAACCAAACCGTGAGCCTTCCAGTCAGCACCCTGGATGTTCTGGTGAGGTGCGAGTGTCCCCAGGAGCCATGTACATAGTGGAAAATCTGAGACCCATTCTGACTCCCTTTGCTGTGAGGACCAGGCTTATTTCCCAAGCAGCAAGGGTAATGGTATTCCCTGAGGGCTTATTAACAAACTCGGATGCAGCTGAGGTGGCCACGGTGTTTACTCCGAAGGAAGGAGAATGTGTTTTACTGTGGGTGAAGGAGGGGTAAAAAGATGTTGAAATCCGTTTGCAATCAAATAGTCCAATGTCGCAGTGAGTCTTGGGGGAGCGGTGCAACTGCTTCTGCCCATGTCAAAGGAGCCAAACCCAGCAGCTGAGACTGGACTGGAGAAGCTGTCACACGCAGTAATGTCTCAGTCAGATGGTCTGGACTCAAGGCAAGCCTTCGGTGACAGCTTCCGTATGGATGAGTCGCAGTAGACCCTTTTATCCTCTGCCCTCACAGCCTTGCCATTGAGTTCCATTTTGGAAGTCATCTTAGTAAAAATACACAGAGAAATCTGGTCTTTGTTCCTATGGTAACAGAGTGATTTTTGTAGCCTGCTACCTGCCAGCCTTCTCTGTTTCAGCTGCAGCTGGAACAAGCATGGCTCTCTAGTGACCACCTGCACCTCTGCTGCACTGTAAACAGCAGATGTGGGCAGGACCAGAAGGGTGAGACCAGCTCTGTGTGACAGCAGGTGAGGGCTAAGAAGGCAAAGGGACTCCTGAAGCCCAAAGAGAGGAAGGGGATCAGGACAGATGCAGGACAGACCTGTTTTTCAGCTGTGCTCTTAAAGAGTTTCAGGCAGCAAATCAGAACAGGGCCTGGGCCTCCATGGCCTTAGCCCACCCTGGCTTTGGGACACCTCAAAGGCCTGAAAAGTAGATTAATTTTAATTTTCAAAATAGAATGAATGAGCATTTTAGGGAGGAAGTAGAGAAGGAATCAAGGTGAACAAATGAAGAACAGTGTCACAGCTTTTTAAAAAAGCTATTTAGCCCAAACAACCAGCGAGAAAAGGAAATAATACCATTATTTGTTGCCATACAGTGATGAATTTGAAGTTTCGCTTGGTTTCCTTTGAGTTTTGGCAGTAATGAGGAATGAACTCAGGGCCTTTGTACTGGGCTACCTCTCCAGCCTTTCCTCCCCTTTTTTTTGACAGGGTCTCATTAAGTTGTCCATGCTCTAGGCTTGAACTTGTGTTCTTTCTGCCTCAGCCTTCCAGAGTGCTGGGATCACAGGCATATGCTACCATGCCTGGCTTCAAAGTTTTAGTTCTTTAGTTATGCAGTCAGAGATTTATAATCCCATTTAAACAGGTCCTCCTGCAAATTCAGTCTTTGAACATGCCCAATACAGCTCTAGTTTGGAAAAGACTTTTGTCTAAAAACTATATAGTAATATATTAAGAACATTTTAATCTCTATTCATTGTCTTTGTGGCATATCATAAAACACCCATTGCATGCCTGAAATCCCAGCACTCTTGAGAGGCTATGGCAGGAAGATTGCTAGTTCGAGCCTACCCTCGGTGACTTAGTGAGATCTTGTCTCAAAATAAAAAATAGTAAATTACTGGAGATGTAGTTCAGTGTGAAGGCCCTTACTGACCCTTCCAGAAAACCTCACTCACCTGTCAACCTGGTGCCCCCATCAGGCCCATTATCCCTGGGCATCCCAGATTGCTCTAGGTTATTGCTGGTTTTTATCTTTTCTTCACCCATGCCATAGGAATTAAAGAAAATAACTTCAAGATATTTAGAGCTTGGTAGATCAATGGGCATGGTCAGGTACAGGTACTTCTAAGTCAGGGCCTGACAGCTGCCCTTGCCTGCCTTGCCCAGGAAATTGCAAGTGTGTTGTCCAGGGTCTGTGCTTTTCTTTTCCATGAAGTCTCAGTGAGACTGGAAATATTGTCACTAATTCATGATAGCTAGATACTATAAAATTGACTGGTAATATTATTTATTGATACCAGTTTCTTAGAAAAATGTTTAAGGGCTTAGGTGCTAAATACAGTATTTGTTACTTTGTCTCTATTAAATCCTTAGAAAGCACTTTACACTTAAATTCTATCACAAAAACTATGAAGCACAGCCTTTGTAGTAATTCTAGATCAGGACTTCCTGCTGGCTCTGAGTGCCCATTATGAGTAGTGGGGAATAACTCCCTCCCAAGAGCATCTCAGCAGAGAGAACAAGCCTAGCTTTCATCTGGCTGCATGTCAAATCTATGACTATGCTCAGCTTTTTTTTCAACTTCAGTTATATTCCAGTATTTTTTAAATTAAGGAACCAAGTAGATTTGAAATAAATAATCATGACCTTGAAGGGAGTCAAAGAAAACCTATACATTTTATTTATCTTTCCCATCTAGAAGCAGTTGCCATAGGTAGCCAGTTTTAACAAAGGAAAAGAGCAATTGGCTATAGTGGTGCATACCTATAATCCTATCTGCTCCAGAGGCTGAGGCAAGAAAGTCACAGGTTTAAAACCAGCCTGGACAATTTAGTGAGACGCTGTCTCAAATTAAAAAATAAAAAGGACTGGGGATGTTGCTCAGCACCTGTTGGATTCTATCCCTGGTATAGTACAGACAAAGCAGAAAGGGTAAAGAGCAGCAATTTTGCATTTATTGTGTTGAATAGATATCAAACTATTTACTTGAGAAAATATAATATTAAGTGGGAGAAAAAAAAGTCTATAAAAAACTACATGCATCAGGTCTGATGCATATCTATAATCCCAGTACTCTGAAAAGCTGAGGCAGGAGAATCACAAATTAAAGTTCAACCTGGGCAACTTAGTAACTTAGCAAGACCCTGCCTTAAAATAAAAAAGGGTAGCCGGGTATGGTGGCACACACCTTTAATCCCAGCACTTGGGAGGCTGAGGCAGGAGGATTCTTGTGAGTTCGAGACCAGCTTGGGCTACAAAGTGAGTTCAAGGCCAGCCTGAACTGAACTGTGTAATGAGACCCTGTCTTAAAAAAATAGGGCCGGGGATTTAGCTCAGTGGCCTAAACGCCTACCTGGCAGGCACGAGGTTGTGAGTTTGATCCCCGATACCAAAAAAAAAAAAAAAAAAAAAAAATTAAAATTGAAAAGTGTAGGGATGTAGCTCAGTGCCAAAGCCCTGTGTTCACTCTCCATTATCAAGGGGGACCCAAAAAAAAAAAAAAAAAGAATATATGTACACAAAGGATAACATTAGATAGTAATTAGAAGCCATGTGAGGGTAAATACATTAATATTGTTAGGATGTCAATATTGTTCAAAATACTCTACAGATTCAGTATAATTCCTTTAAATCCCAATGATATTGTTTGTGGAAATGAAAAAAAAAAACCAATTCTAAAATTCATTTGGAATATCAATGGGCTGCAGATAGCCAGAATAATCTTGAAAAAGAACAAAACTAAAGAACTCTCATTTTTTATTTTAATTCCTATTACAAAGTTACAATAATCAAAACAGTGTGATACTGGCCTAAAGACAGTCTTATAAACCAGTCAAGTAGAATAGAAAGCCTAGAAATAAACTTTTCCATATACAGTTAAATGATTAATGATGGTGGTTCCAAGACCATCCAGTAGGGAACAAATAGTCTTCAAGGATCAGTGCTGGGGAAGCGGAATATCCACACGCAAAAGATTGAACTGTTGCGGGGTGTGGTGGCGCACGCCTTTAATCCCAGCACTCGGGAGGCTGAGATAGGCGGAGCGTTGTGAGTTCGAGGCTGGCTTGGGCTACAACGCGAGTGTAAGGCCGGCCTGAGCTACATAGTGCGACCCTGCCTCAAAAAAAACCAGGGCCGGGAGTTTGGCTCAGTGCCTTGAGTGCCTTCCCTGGCAGGCACGAGGTTGTGAGTTCAATCGCCGGTGCCAAAAAAAAAAAAAAAAAAAAGATTGAACTGTTACTTAACAACACATACAAACATTAAATTCAAAATGGACCAAAGACCTAAATGTAAAATCTAACAGTGTAAAACTCTTAAAAGAAAACTCCTGACTTATGAACAAGTTCCGTTCCAGGAGAATGTTAAATTGATTTCATTCAGAAGTTCAACGAAGTGAATCTTACACTGTATTTTTGCTTTTATTTCCATGGTTATTGCTTTGCACTTCTCAGGAGTCCCCTGCACATCACCACTGCTTTTCCTCTTGCTTCCGGACATCCTGGGCTCTGATTGAGTACTGTACTACTATACACTACTGTACTGTGCAGTAAGCACATGGCGGCATAATGATGACAATGTCCAGCAGACACCATGAACTACTTCCATGATTGGTTCACATCTGTGAATGTTCATAATGCAAGATCCATTCATATCTGTGAAAGTTCACAACTCGAATGTTCATAAGTCAGGAACTTACTATAGTTTGTAGCATCACAGAATCAAGAAAAACAAGTATTTATGCACATCACAAAATTATATAACAAGGAAAAGAAAAATGAGACACAATGCTAGAATAACTTTCCCTCTGAACAGATGGTTAATGTCTTACTATTCTACACGATGTTTGCTTTCCAATGAAGGGATGTTCATTATTTTCCTGTATTTGTAGAAACAAGAAGTTTAGGCTTATAGTGATGGTTTTAAATGTTAAGTCTTCATTTTTAGCCCTACCTGCATTTACAGGAAGAGTTGGACTTTTCAGGGGATTTGTCAACCATTACTTTGTATTTGGAGAGAATGAATATAAACTAAATTGTTATTATTCATATTAATTGAGTAGCAAATTCAGGTTGCTAATTCCTCATATTATCATCCATCCTTGACTTAAAAGGACAGTCTCCGGTGGTGTGCTGTATGTTACCATAAAGGAAAAACAAAACCACAGTAGCTTTGCATTGTGAATATGGATCAGATTATGACTTGCAAACACTCAGTTGATATTGATATTGATAATGAGAGACTGATATGAATTCCTTCTCTCCTCACTCATTACCTAGGTTTAAAAACGTTTCATATTAGCTTCATAAATACTTAAGGCCTAAAATTTTTCTGCCTGTTTATTGTTATTATTTTTAAATTACTCCTGACTCTGTTAGCACTGCTATCAAGTATTTGCTGGTAGGCTTGCAACCATGGAGCCAGTAAAGAGATCCAAGGAAAGACAGTTTTCTTTGCTACAGCACTATACCTTTATTCATCTTGCATATCCCTGTCTCCTGTCCCTGTACCCACAGCGAAGCTGCCGCCCATGCTGTCGCCACCCTGGCTGAGGCCACCTTACAAGGAGGGGGACAGATCGTCCTGTCTGGGGAAACTGCAGCAGCTGTCGGAGCACTTACTGGAGTCCAAGATGCTAATGGTAAGAGAGCATAAATATTTTATTGAATTTATTCCCTGTTTCCACTTAAATCTTCCTGGCTTGGCTGGCAACAAATCCTTCAGAAAGAAGTTGAGCCTATTTGGAATCTTTCTTCATGGTTAGCATTTGATGCTTAGGAAAATTCTAGGGGCCTCTAATTCCTTTCACTAGAAGGAGATTTGAGGTTTCCTGAAGGAAAATGCCTTGCTAATGGCTACCTAATTGAAGACTTCTTTAGAAAGTGGTCATTTTTCTGTGACAAGACTTACTGAGAGGTACTTCAGACTTTGCTGCAGGGCACATTTTGTCTTTACCCTCCTGTAAGGCAGGGTAGATCAGCGCTGGTGGCTGCAGCAGAGACTGTCCTGTTGGTGGGTGGAAGGTTTGGACTCCCTCCAGAAAGGCACCACCACACACCTGTCCCCAGGGTCAGGCAGCAGGCTGTGATGAAGGTGCTTTTCTGTTAGGTCCTGTGGGCTCAGCTTCCTGTTGTATGTGGCCTCACTGAGGACATCTGGATTTAGCCAGTAACATGCCACCACCCTGCCCTTCTTTCCCAGCTCTTTGACTTCCTGGATATTGGTGAATATCCCGATAAACAAAAGGGATAAAGTTCATAGAAATATGTTGGCAAAAACTTACAACTCCAACCCAGCTCTTTGGATCCACTTCAGCAGGCTCTTGGAGTCAGTGGCCAAGAATTGGGCTGCCCGGGGAAGTACCTCAGAAGTCTGGGTCACAAAGGAGGACCATCCCTGATCTGTGAGACTCTGTGTGATTTTTCTTATATATATAATTAAGCAGGACAAATTAAGTGCTCTGTGGTTTGGGGAGAATTGTAGCTCTTACATACTGGAAAGTGTATAAATAAAAAAATATACTTTTATTTAGACCCAGAGTTCCTTAATGGCATTAGTGGCTGAAAGAGATGTTCCCCCTGCCTTTTTGTGGTAGGTCCTGAAGGACTAAATACCCTGCTAATTGATAAAGTCTTTGAAGAAAGACATAATACTATGCCCTCCCTTGGAAGTAGAAGGAAAGAGAGTTGTCCTGTTCTCTTAGAGAAGAATAACATAGGAAATGCAGAGCGATTATGACCTCTGAGAATCATTTTCTTTTTAAAAAAGCCAAGAAAGAAAAGAAAAGAAAATCCAGTACTACAACTACTGCTTTTTCTTTGGGAATGGGGCTGATCTTAGCCAAAATGCTGTAGGATAAAGGGCATCTTGCAGCCATATATGTTCAGAACGAAGTGAGTCATCGATTGAATCAAAGAGTGCTGCCCACTGTGACTAGAGTCCTGCCCCTGTTTCTGTACCATTTCCATTCCTCATCTGAGTCCTAATCTACCCTGAACAGAAGGCAGGATGTCTAGCTATGTGACATTCTTTTGAAGTTTGATTGCTGTTACTCCCATGGAACTGCTAAAAGTAGTCTTTTTCTCTGGGTTTGGTAGGAAACTTTGTTACCCATTCTAATCAAGGACTTGTTCAAGTGAGAACAGATGTTTTATAGTTCCTCCCAGCCTCACCTTTTCAAATGGATATATTTATAGGTAAGTTTGAAGACCATCTGGGTATCCAGCTAAGTAGACCTATTCAACTATACAGTGAAGTTGAACCACACCCATTACTATTGATCACTGGGAGCTACGTCTTTTTCAGTAGTTTCTGAACCAGTTAGTGCTGGATTTCATATTGTTGGCTACATTTGTAATGAAAGAAAATTCTGGTCTACATCCTAAGAGTCCATAGTTCCAGCTGAGCATGGAGGTACATGCCAGTAGTCCCAGCTATTTGGAAGGCTGAGGTTAGAGGATATTGAACCCACAAATGTACGATCAGCCTGGACAACAGACCAAGACCCCATCTCCAAAAAAAAAAAAAAAGCCTGTTTGTGCTTCCCTATACTTGCTGCACTCAGACCTTGAAAATTAAACTTCCCCTTTCTCAGAGTAGCTGTCTTGTCTCTCTCATCCTAGCAACTTTACACAAAGTCCAATCATCTTATCTCTGCTTGGGAAGCCAGAGAATAAAGCTAATATTGGAGATGATCCAGATAACACTGATATTCCTTCTGTCTTGCAACATTTTCACCCGTAGGGCTACAGGATTTACTCTGGGACTAGTCTGCATTTTCCCACTTAACCAGCTAATTTAGTATCTGGCTAGAATGTAAAGGTTTCTCTTCTCATCATTCTTTCAGATAGTATCCTGTTGCCCATGTTCATCACTTGTGTAATGACAAACTTATAGCATTTGCCAGTAAATTGAGTTTGTTTCTGGTTTTGTTTTTTTTTATCAGAAGTAGTTTCTTGCCAAGAAGAATCAGCTGATGGCAGGATAAAGTCCTAATTGTAGGCACAGAACTAACTTGGAAATGGACACTACTGGAAAAAAAAATCACAGGTTGCAGAGTATGATTAAATAACAATCTAACTAGCAGAGGAGGGACAACTGTATGTGGGGCCAAAGGAGTCATAGTAACCAGTGGTCATGGCTATGGCAACACGGGTATAAAATGGCGTCCTGTAGGATGCTGTTAGAGAATGACGCCTGTGTGCAGAGGTTCGCTTGCTGGATGACCACATCAGACCTGACAAAAACTATGCACTTGGCACCATGTAACCTGAAGACGTATCCTTTGGTCTGAACACTGACTTCACCACATGTACCACTGCAGGAGCTACTCAAGCACTAGCATTACTTTATTTCATTTGTGTTTCCTGTCTTTTTCAGTAGACATAAATGAATCTTTGGTATCCTAAGATGGAGTTTCATGGCTTGGTTTGTTTCAATTCAAAGATTTTCATAGGTGCCTTTTCTTTGAGATGGAGGTAGAATTTTGTTGAGATGGAGGCTGGGAAAGATCACTGAAAGTTCCTTTCTGTACTTCATCTTTAAAAGAACATGTTTACCTTTGCTGGACATGGTAGTGTATGCCCGAAATCCCAACACTCGGGAGGCTGAGACAGGAAGATCACTGTGAGTTTGAGGCCAATCTGAGCTACATAGTGAGTTCAGGGCCAGCCCAGACTACATAGTGAGACCCTGTTTCAAAAAAACCAAACCAAACATGATGACCTGCATATTTTTCTCCTCCTAACACACCCTAACATTAGAGGTCACCCACCTTAGCCTGTTTATATCCTTTGTCTCTACTACTTCTCTGCTGAGCTATAGGTTACCTGTGCTTCCAGGACTCACGGCCCCCAAGAATTTTTTTAACCTAAATAGGATCATTTTATCAGTAGTAATTAGGTAATTTGCTTTGAAATATCTTAACCATTTTTGTTATATCATGTTTTGTTTATGTCATGTGTTTTTTGAAAAACTCATTTTATAATGCTTGCTAATATTTCATATTTTCATAGTCAAGTCTCTATTGTTGGTTATTTAAGTTATTAGTATTTTTTATCATAAAGGTAACACTGGCTGGGTGTGATGGCACATACCTGTAGTCCCAGCACTGAGGAGGCTGAGGCAGGAGGATTGCCATGAGTTCGAGGCCAGCCTGGGCTACGTAGTGAGTTCAAGGCCACCCTGAACTGCATAGCAAGACCGTGTCTCAAATAAATAAACAAATAAACAAATGAAGGAAAGAAGAAAAAAAGTTTTTTTTTTTAATAAAGATAGCACTGTCTTAGTACAGTCTTGCCATAGCTTTATTTGCTCTCTGCCTCAATCATCCTTGCTTATATTCCCCCAATGATGTTGAGAACCTATTTCTTTACCTCTCACCAGTACTGGATATTAGCATAATTTTAATATTTTTGCCTATTTGGAGGTAGACAGTAAGTTGTCTTGTACTTCATTTGCTTTCTGTATTAGTAATAGATTTTTCCTCCATGGTTTTATCTGCATTTGTGTGTTTCAATATTTGCCAGTTTAGCTGAGCGTGGTGGTGCATGCCTGTAATCCCAGCACTTGGGAGGCTGAGGCAAGAGGATCATTGCGGGTTCGAGACCAGCCTGAACTGCATAAGCGAGACCCTACCTCAAAAAATAGGGTCGGGGCTTTAGCTCAGTGGCTTAAACACCTGCCTGGCAGGTGTGAGGTTGTGAGTTCGATCCCCGGTACCAAAAAAAAAAAAAAATTGCCAATCCCCGGTACAAAAAAAAAAAAAAAAAAAAAAATTTGCCAACTTAAGGTTATTTTACCTATTTTTTTGTAGGACTCTTTTTCTTTCTCATTATGGAAAATTTTTTCATGTATTAAGGATATAACCCTTGGAGGCCAGGCTTGGTGGCGCACGCCTTTAACCCCAGCACTTGGGAGGCTGAGGTAGGAGGAGTGTTGTGAGTTCGAAGCTGGCTTGGGCTACAGTGTGAGTGCAAGGCTGGCCTGAGCTACACAGTGTGACCTTGCCTCAAAAAACCAGGGCTGGGAGTTTGGCTCAGTGACTTAAGTGCCTGTTTGACAGTCACGAGGTTGTGAGTTCAATCCCCAGTGCCACAAAACAAAACAAAAAAAAAGGATATAACCCTTTTATTTTGCATGTTGTAAGTAATTTTCCTTCATTTATTTTTATTTCATTTCTGTAACCTTCATTTTAATTTCCCTAATTATTTATCTGTTGTTTTTATGTTTAATAGATATCTTCTGTCCTCAAAATTAGATAAACTTTTTTTCACGTGTGTGTGTGCGCGCGCGCGTGCATGCGGCATATGTGTGGTACTGGGGAATGAAGTCACAACCTCGCGCTTGCCAGGCAGATGCTTAGCCGGCTGAGCTAAATCCCCGGCCCTAAACTATTTTCTTCCAAATTTAATATGCTCTTTTTATTTTGAATACTGTAAGATATCTGAAATTTATTTTAATGTATAGAATTATATAAAACTTTAGATTGATATTTTCCCTTCTGCATAGCCCAGTTTTCTAAGCATCATGTATTTCCTTAAAAAAGTTTGAAATCCATCCTTACTATACTTATTTGAAATATCATTATATGCAAAATTCTTAAGTAGGGTGTATAGAATCTTGTGGGGAGCACCTCTATTTCCATTTATATTTGCCTTATTCTTTGTACCAAAATTTTTTTGTCATCGTGATATTAGCACTACCAGTTAGTGAAAAGCTTATCTTTATATTTGGAGGAAAAATGATCATTCAAAATTCCAAAATGTTATAGAATAGTGAACATTACACTGCCTTGGACCTTATTTTCATCTTTATCCTCACGAGTTTTTTAATGGCACCACCTGTGCTGTTGTAGCTAAGATCTGGGGTCTAATCCTTCTGACCTTGAGCCCTGGATGAAGGGAAATGGACTGCAGGGCTGTTTAAAAATTAAAGCCAATTGCCAGGGATTTAGCTCAGTGGTCTAAGCGCCTGCCTGGCAGGCACGAGGTTGTGAGTTCGATCCCTGGTACCAAAAAAAAAAAAAAAAAAAAAGCCAGTGATGAGACATTAACACTACATAATCTTACAGAAGGAGCAGCTCTTCTCATTTATCTTCAGGGCTGCAGGTCTTTCTTTGTTAAGGCCTGGCTCAGGCAGGAGTTAGGATTATTCAACGTGAAATTTCCCACAACCAAGAGAGAAACAGAGACAGAGAGAGAGACACCACTTAGTCTTGCTGTACTGCCCACCCTACTGCCAAATCAAAGTGTCAATTGTTTTAAAAATCCCTTAGGAAAAAAATGCCCTGACTTTTTTTTTTTCTCTTGCGGCACCAGGGCTCGAACTCACAACCTCACGACTGTCAGACAGGTGCTTAAGTCACTGAGCCAAACTCCCGGCCCTGGTTTTTTGAGGCAAGGTCGCACTACGTAGCTCAGGCCGGTCTTGAGCTTGCGTTGCAGCCCAAACCGGCCTCGAACTCACAACGCTCCTCCTGCCTCAGCCTCCCAAGTGCTGGGATTAAAGGTGTGCACCACCACCCCCGGCTCGCCCTGACTTCTCTTAACATGAATGTCTTCTTTTCCCATCCCTGTTTGTCTTTGGCGTTATTAAAAACTTTAAACAATATATGTTTATCCAGTTGAATTCAATCTCAACTATGCTTAATGGAATACCTTTTTTAAAATTGGTGTTTCAGTGGGTATGGTGCTTCATGCTTGTAATTCCAGAATGAAGGAGGCTAACACAGGAGGATTGAGAGTTCAGGGCCAAAATGGATTACATTGCAAGACTCTGTCTCAAAAAAAGCCAGGCTGGGCATGGTGGCCCACGCCTGTAGTCCCAGTACTCTCAAGGCTGAGACTGGACGATCACCATGAATTTGAGGCCAGCCTGGGCTATATAGTAAGACTGTAAAAAAAAAAAAAGGAAAGGAAAAGAAAGGAAAAATTTATCTTTCTAGCAAAAGAGATGGTTCAGACAAATGTAAGGCCCAGAGAAGAGAGCAGCATTCTTGGGCAGGGTCCCCATATAAGACATCGGAACCTGTGCAGTACTCCAGTTCTGGGCCCACCCTCCCGGTGAGAGACGATGACTGTCAGGCCAGCGTGCATCTTGCAACAGGGTGAGTCCAGCTGGACCCAAAGAAAGTAATATGTGATTGTTTTGATTTTCCATGAACATCTCCTTTATGTGTATTATAAGGATATTAGGGTCTCCTTAACCTGAATGTCTGCAGAAGCTGAGATATTCTATACAAAATTATCTGTATTTTCCTGGAATCTGTGGCTTAATTAGACCAGAGGTACTCCAGAGACTTAACAATCTCTGCTATAGAAAGGAAGTTGGAAGTGGCACAGTGGGAGACCATGTGCTTTGCATGAACCAGGCTCTGGGCTCCATCCCCACCACCGGGGGAAAAGTTGTGAAGGTTACTTAACATTGTGAGTATTTGTTCTTTGTGGCTGGCTGTTCTCTTGTTTTGAGAGGAGGAGGAAGGGGAAGGGCAAGGGAGATGGATGGACCTTTAGGAGCTTGACGCTCCTCCCACTGCACCTCTGATGACCTCTGGGATCATGGGCAGACAAATTAACCTCTCTAAGCCTTATCTATAAAATTAGGATAATGATTGTCCTTAGTCATAAGGTATGAGAAGCATTGAACAAGATGGTTCCAGTCAAGGGCTAAGCATAGTGTCAGACACATAGAAACCTTGTGAACAGGAAATTCTCATTACCTGTCAGTGTCAGTGCTAGTTTTCATAGTAGGAGCATAGGCGCTCACAATACTCTTGTCAGCCCTGCTTTCCCACCTTTCAGACAGCTCCATCTGTTTACTTTTGCAGCTGAAGAATTTATGCTCCAGAGGTGTAGCGACTATGTAAAAAATGAGAATAGGGAGTCAGACATGGTTGTGCCTGCCTGTAGTCCCAGCACTTGAGAGGTGGGAGGATTGTTTGAGAGTTTGAAGACGGCCTGGGTTATTATGTAGTGAGTTGAAGGCCAGCTTGAACTACATAGCAGGACCCTGTTGCAAAAAAACAAACAAAAATATTTTTTTTTTCATGAGGCTAGATCAGAGGCCCTTTCAGTGAACTGAGGGAAGACATTGCATAGAGGCTCTTTTTTTTTTTTTTTTTTTTTTTTTTGAGACAGGATCTTGCTATGTATTTCAGGCTGGCCTTGAACTCACTGTGTAGCCCAGGCTGGCCTTGAACTTATGGCAATCCTCCTTCCTCAGCCTCCCAAGTGCTGGAATCAAGAGATTCTTTAGGTTTTGTCATTGTCTTTCCCTGAGCCTGCTGTTTTCCTCTAGTACATAGTTTGCAGTAGTTAGTGCAGCTGTTTTTACTGCTAAAGTGGCATCGTCTCTTCGTATCTCAGTAACTGCATTTCATTTCACCTTCATTTGTAAAAGGTGACTCTTTACTTCGTTGATTCTCTGGGCACATCAGCATATGCACTGCTTCTCAAGAGTTGGTGGAGATACAAGTGTCTACTTTAGGAAACATTTAATAAGTGTTGCTCATCAAAAAGTCACTGATGGACTTTTTCCTTAGTATTTCAATATTTAAATAAATGTATTAACAGTTTTGTAGTAAGAGTGCATTTTCAGTCACCATAAAGCGCTAATAGCTTTAAAAATGTAGTTGCATTCTGCAGTATTATTTGTACCTTTAATCCTCCAAGACTTGGCCACAAAGCCCCTGAACAGCAGTGTTTGTGTGAGCTATGAGCCCTGGAATATGTGTATCCTACCAAATCATAGGCTGTTATATTTTTGGTTTGGTTTTTGGTTTTTTTGAGGCAAGGTGTCACTACGTAGTGCAGGCTATCTTGAACTCACTTGTATAGTCCAGGGTAGGCTCAAATTTATGGTGATCCTTCTGCCTGAGTCTCCTGAGTCCTGGGATTACAGGCGTGTGCCACCACGCCCAGCTTTATAGACCTTTTTTAAATGGAAGAAGAGGGCCTACTCACAGACCTGAAAAGATTACCTCTTATGAGAAATAGGATAAGGAGAAACTAAGTGTGTTAGCTCATGCCTACAACCCCAGCACCCTGGGAGGCTAAGGCAGGAGGATCACAAGTTAAAGCTCAGCCTGGAAAAGAGGCCCTCCTGTCTCAAAAATAAATATTTTAAAAGGCTGAGGGTGTAGCCCTATGTGAAGGCCCTGGGCTCAGTTTCAGTCCCTAATACCATCACTAAAAAACAAAAACAAATGACAAGATGAAGAGAACTGGGCTGTGGGGCTCAGAAGAAAGAGGCGGTAGGGAGCACAGTGAGCAGGCCTATGGCTGGTGCTACACCACACACGCAGCAGTGTGTAGCAGCCTGGGACAGTGATGCCGCTGCCTGCCCAAGACCCTGCCGGGAGGCAGGCTTCCTTCACAAACAGGCTTTTTCCCATGCAGGCCAGTCAACTCTTCTCTCAGAATGAACAGTTGGCATTCTGGGAAACATGTTGGTAGATGTCCCACCGGGAAAATCACCATTTCCATTTGGCGCTGTTTTTGCTTGACTCTTAAGCACTAACTAAGCATAACTGTATATTTAGGATCTTCATTGTTCTTCTTTCTCCGTGTTTCTTTTCTTACTGTTACTGCTGCCATTGCCATCTTCTTGCAAGTCCCAAATAGTGCTTGTGTTGTTCTGCCTTCCCCAGTGAGGTGGGCAGAACAAATTTTGCAAGCTTTGGTGAAGCCAGAAATCAGGTCCTGATCTCCGGTGTTCTTTTTCCTAACCAATGTGGACTTCCTTCCTCCCCCTTTTTGGCACCTGCCAACTGCCCAACCTGGAAACTAAAGAAGGTAGAAAACAGATGAAACTCCTGTCCCTGTCTTTATTATGCATCACATTAAACTGGTGCTTGGTGTGGTGACTATTTTGCAACATACAGAGAATGATAGCCTTCTTTTCCTCACTTTAGAAGTTAAAAAATCATGGTGAACTTAACAGAAACAAATAAATACATGATATCAACAGTCTAAAACTGCACTGTCCAAGCCAGGTGCTGAGGTGTTGAGGTGTACACCCATAGTTCCACTCAGGAGGTTGAGGCAGAAAGATTGCTTGAACCCAGACTGGGGCCAACCTGAACAGTGCAACCCTGTCTCTAAATAAATAAACAAAACCAACACAGTAGCTATTTGCTACGTGTGGCTATTTAAATTTAAATGCAAGTGAATTAAAATTTAAAAGACTTAGTCATATTTCAAGGGATAAGCAGCTACATGTGGCATGAGATACTGGATATTTACTTAATTGTAATTATAATTTATTTAAATTTAAATGGGCACATGTACCCAGTGGCTGCTGTAGTGGACTATTCAGGTACGGAACATTGTCATCGTTGCCTAACATTAGCTCGAATAATACTGGTCTAATGGCTACAGCCAAAATACTGTGATCTTCTTCTGGCAAGTTGTGCCCCTGTGCACAGGGGACAGCCACAAGAGTCCTTCACAAACCTGTCTCCGGATGACCTTCTTGGCTCATAGACAGATAGCATGGCTTTGCTTTAAAAAAAAAAAAAAAAAAAACCATGTGATTGCAGTAATCCGCAGCCAGTAAACAGCCAGGCAGGAGGTTGCAAGGACTAGCCTATTTTTAGGCGCTGCAGAGTCCTTACCAGGAGAACCTGAGACAGGAGGCAGTGGTGACACCTAGACTCACTTCTTAGTCTATTTTATTCATGACGCAGGCCACTTGCTTATTTCTACTCAGACTCCTCAGGTGTGAGCTTCTCTTCATAGTTATAGGTGTCTGTGGCCCCAGGAGAATCAGACCTCCCAAGCCTGATGGGTTACAGGGGATGGAGTGTCATTACTACTGGATAAATTCGGGTCACACGCTGAAGCACAGCTGCTGCTGGGAAGAGGGTCGCAGGCATGAGGTAGCTATGCAGTTCAATGTCCAATGGGCATTACCCACAACCCCTTTTCATGGTACAAAGGGAAGGAGGGACAGGCCTGTGATGATTTTCAGTCCTGGAAGCTTGTCCTTCCCTACTTTCTTCATAATGACCTCCTAAAGTCCTTCTTCTGAGAAGGAAATGGCAGTTTTCCTGAGTTTCCTGTCTCTCCATCCAGAGAGATAGTAGTGGCACTAATTTCGGGGCAGTAGTAACTATTGAGTACTACCACTACTATTTCACTATTACAATTTTTAAAAACATAACTGTAATCCCAGAACTCCAGGAGGCTGAGGCAGGATCACAAGCCTGGGAAATTCAGCAAAATCATAAAAGGCCTAGGAATGTGACTTAGTGCAGAGGCCCTGGATTCAATACCACCAAAAACAAAAAACAAAATAACACTGAATGGGAAGGGAATCAGTCTTTAAAGGACTCATTTGGGGAAATAGTCTTAGAAGGTAGGCCAGTCAGCCTTTATTTGTGCAGAGAAGATAGAGACTCTCCTCTTCAGGAAGACACTGACTGAGAAGTATAGAGTATCCCTGAAGAGTGCTGAGATTTGATTTTCTAGAATTGCCAGCCTTTCCTGTCACACCTATCTCAAAAACAGAAAAAGAAAAATAGAAGGAACAGCACTGCCTCATGAAGATCTCCTGTCCTCAGTGTGGTTTCAGCCATCTTTCTCCTTGCAGTCTGTAGCATCCAAGGAGATTTGTCATCTTCCTTCTGTCTTTATGAACTGGTTCTAGCGGGGTGTGGTGGTGCATATTTGTAATCCTAGCATTCTGGGAGGCTTTGGTGGAGAAGGAGAGGGGATTGCAGATTTGAGCCCAGCCTGGCAATTTAGCAATTTAGGGAGATCCTGTCTCAAAATAAAATATAGAAAAGGACTGGGGATGTAGCTTATTACAAAGTCCCTGTGTTTAATCCTTAGTAACGCAAAAGAAATTTAATTTTAAAAACTGTTGTGGCCTCAAGCACTCACCATTTGTACACCAGGAGACACTAATACAGGCTCTATACTTGAAGATTGAAAGACTACAGAACAGAAACAGGTGCAGAGGGTCTGCACAATGAAACTTTAGGCCACTGGCCCTTGGTCTCTACTCAGAACTCATATCTGAGTCATGACCACAACCTTCACATGTAGCTTTTAGGTGTAGTGTTAAAGCCTGAATGCCTTTAGTTGTTGGCTCCTTGGGGCCCCAGAGGAAATTAGCACACACTCTCAAGCCAGCAGATCCTACCTTTATCCACTCTTCCGTCTATTGTAGCAAGTGTTCTCAGCTTGGGGTAACATTTTGTGAACAAAACACTATCATGAGCCAGGGACATTTTGCGCAGAGGACTTGAGTCAGGGCTGGTGCAGAGGTTTACAGGAAATGGCACCAGTGACTATGGTCTCTACATAGCATCCTCAAGGCCAAATTGTGTGCTTCTGTATGTCATTCACCTTATCCTGAGATTCCCAGATCTTTCTGAATCTCTGTGTGCAAAAGCAGATTCCAGTTGTTTAGGTGGCCCAGCTCTATATAACTAAGACAGAATCTTGCCTGTCATTAAAGGCAAATTTTGCAAAAGGATTTATTTTGTTTTGTTTTGTTTTTGCATACTGTACCACATCCAGAGCCCCAAATGAACAAGTTTAATTGGAGTCATTTCTATTCAACACATGGATGAAAAAGTTTTAATTAAACACGTAAAAGGGACATTAGTGAGCTTTCACACAGGAACCAGGTATAACCAGACAGATTCTTACAGAATAAAGTTTTTAAGGTTCTTGAGTAAAGGAACTTTCCTCTTTTTATGTATGCTTCCATTAGGACTTTGAAGGAATGTCAGCGCACTGCTATTAACTCTAATAGCTTGCACATCGCAGCCAGGATGGTTTGGGGCCCTCTGGCTCTCAGGTTACCTGTGTAAATACAGGGATTCACTTCCCAGAGCAACCCACCTCTGCCATTTGCTTAATAAAGAGCAAATGTGCAGAATCCAGCAGCAGTAGCCTGGCAGAAGCAATAATCCGAACAGGATAAACATGCTTCCTTTTTGTATGATGCTCTCTCTCCATTCTCCCGCCAGGAGCAGGATATCAAATGAAGGGGACGCTGTGGTTGGAGTCAGTAAAGTGAATGTCTAAATGGCACCTGCTTCATTCAACAGATCTGCTTTCCCCGGGCCTCCCACTGCACATCTGCTCCTGACAAAGCCTCTTTTCTCCTCCTGTTGGTCAGACTGAGAGCAAAGGCCTGGCAAGGAGACCCATTGATTTTGCTTTGTCAGCACAGTTGCCTGTGACATTATAATTACCCCAAATCTTCATTATTACAAAGGCCCCAATTTAGAGATTTTCAGAGCATAAATGGAGTTTTCAAAATGAAATTGATAAAAACATCTTTGCTGTTGTAAAGCTGGCAACTGGATCTGAGAATCATTGAAGGGTCTAAATATGGAAACCGAGACACCACTCTGAGCTGTACCACAAAGGCCTTGCTATCAGATTGGCTCACTCACGAGGCATCCAGCAATTCTTCTGCCTTTGCTGAGCTCAGTTCTCCTCACTGCTCATAGCGCTGTGATGTCCATCTACACTGCATTGTTCTTAGTGCTGATAGAGTTTCCCACATTGGGGCCTCTGGGGCTGAAGAATGTTGGAATGACTTGATGGGGCAAGGCAGTAAAGGAAAGAACTTGTGATATAATATAAATAAAGTAAATACCCAGGAGACATATTTTAGGTGAATACAAAGCATCCAGTTTCAGATTGAATTTCCACTTTAACAAAGGCAACTCTTACAGCAGTGTTGTGTATGTGTGTATGTGTGTGCGTGTGTGTGGTGTGAGATATGCACATTTATGGTATAGATTTGACACACTAGAACCTCTGGAAGAGTTTTAAAGTTGTGCTCTAGCTATTTAAACTTAATTATAATCAAGTAAAATTTACAACATAGCTCCTCTGTCACACTGACCCTATTTCAAGCACTCTGGAACCATTGTGTTGGACAACATCCACATAGAGCGTGTCCATCGCCACAGGGAGTTGTGGAGCACAGCGCTGCTTTAGAGATTGGTCTGAACCTCTTAAAATGTCGTGACTGCTTCAGGAAGCCTTGGATTTTCTGTCTCAGTCTTGGTGAAAGGGGAAACAAAATATTCCTGGATATTTCTAGAATGACTCCTCCCAGCCGTGTTACCTAGACTGTTTTCTTTATCTTGTCATATTTTAAAATTTTTTCCACCAAAAATGTTCTTTCCCTAACCCTACCTCTTGTTTAAAAAAAAAAAATAGAAAAAACAAAAAAAACCCAGAAAACTGAATTACAGTGACTAAGAAAGGAATTTACTTCAGGAATATCTACTTTCAACTATCCTTCTCCCTGGCCTTCTTTTCTGTCAGCTCTCATGACCCTGCTATTGGCCTAGAGTGTTGTTTTCTCATTAAACAGCCTCTGACTAACAGGAGGGCATGTGACCACTAAGATGCCAAGAGTGTGCATGATTCATTGGTTGTATAGACAAGGTGGAGTGTAGACGGTACTCCTGGGGCAGAATGCTGGGCTGCTAGTGCCTTCCCTGCTCAGTATCCCCTGGGACCAGTGTGTCTTCAGTCGGGCTTTCTCCATTGGTCCGCCTCCAGCAACTACCACACAGCTGCTGTGGCTCCTGGGAGAAGCCCATGTGAACTAACAGTACCACCTCAAATTTAGACAGCATCTTTTTTTCTCAGTAGCTTAAATCATGTAACCATTAGGTACTTACGTTCATAGCAGGCTAAAAAACAGAAGTAGCTTGTGAGTTTTATAAATGTAAATATAACCAACTCTGAATTGTCATATTCAGATTGTCTGTTATGCTGATTACTTGTGACACATTTTAAATCCCTTGACAATTTCCTTAAACAAGTCAGTGTAATCCTGGACCATCTCCTCCACCCGCCACCCAGGTGCTGGCTACTAAGAGATTATAAATTAGTTTTTATATTAGCTTAAAGAAGATGTAATTAGGAAGGTAAGTAGGCTATAAAAAAACAAAACAAAGCAGCACATCATAAATGCCAGTTTAAATAAATAAATAAATACATACATACATGCATGCATGCCAGTTCAGAGCAGGGAGGTAGAAGGCGGTTACCTCCCCTCCCTCCAGCTCACCTGAGAACTGGACTCCATGATATCCTTCTATAATCTGTGCACCATTAGCACTCAGTGAGTGGGCATGTTTACTGCAGGGTGTTAAACGCTCCATGGGCAGGCATCGAACATGCCATGTGCCCTGCGTGCCGGGGTGTGTGGGGAGCTGCCAAGCTACAGCAGCTTCTGTTAGTACATCTTGCCCAGTGCTTTTTAACAGTTCTGTGTTCTTGTCAGGCCTCTTTATGGCAGACTGTGGAGGTTGCAAGTGGATCCTGGCAAGAAGGCTGCCGGTGGGTTCATCTGTGGGGAAAGCAGGAAGCAGCTGAGGGTGGAGTAACTCCAAGGCGGCTGCCAGTCCAGGCTCTGCTTCCTGCATGGACAATGTGATTCCCCTCCAGTGCTGTCTCCATCATCTGGTCAGCTTTAGGAACCATGGATAATTGGATATTTCTAGTGTTACCATTCCTTTTTCATTGATTAGCTGGGATTCTTTTATAAAGAACCTGTCCCAGTAACAATTTGACTATGCCAAGTACAGTTCAGATAGGAAAGGGAGAATAAACACTTGATCAAGATGAAGTTTACTGGCTCGGCGGATACCAAGAATCCAAGATGGTACCAGTTGTACCAGTGAAGAAGAAATTCATGGATGTCAGACAAGGGAACTTCAAGCTGGACATTGATCTGCGATTCCAGCTCTCTAGGCAGCACTGGAGTGTTTCAAAGATGACTACCAGTGTTACAGCAGCACATCGCCATGAAGAAAGGGAGCAATACTGGGCTTAGCATGGTCCTGGCGGCTTATGTGCTTTTTTGGCTACTGCCTCTCTTAAAAGGAACTCAAACCTTAGTGGTGACACAGGTACCACCAAAGAGGGATCAGTGTACAGGGCACACTCTGGACTCCTGACCAGGACAGCCCATTCCCTCCCCAGCTCTGCTCAGTGGAGAATTCTTGTTATTGCTGAATCCTTTTTTATTCTGAGAATTAACATCCAATAAAAGTGATTACTTAAAAAAAGATGAAACCTCACTGGGATAGATTTTTTTCTGTGTTTCTGTCAAACCCCATAACTGTCTACTTATTTCCAGTTTACAGTCCATTCTCTTCTGGTATCTCACTGTCAGTAGCAGAGGTAATTGTGCTCCTGATAATGCTTTTCAAAAGTTTCAGTCTGAGAGTTTTGGTTTATGTCATCCTACAGATTATGCTCAGTGAGGGATTAAAAATCAAGAGTACATCTTTGGAAGCTTCCTTGCCTTCTCTTTTTCTGCTCAGAAGAGGCAGGGCTAGCTGACAGGCAGAGGCCAGTTCATCATTACCATTCTTGCTCCTTCTATACCTACTTAAAATGTTCCAAAACAATATAATAGGCAAGTAGATCTCTGCCTGTGATTCTGGGTAACTCCTGTGTGGCCTTGTACTACTCATTTCTGTACGTGACAGTTTCAAATTCTTAGCTTGGAGACCTTTTTTTTTTGAGGTTCCCATCTTCTCTGCTCTACTTCCTCTCACCGAAGTACTAACCAGGCCTGACCATGCTTTGCTTTTGCGATCAGACAGGATTGGGAACACTCAGGGTGCTAGACCATAGACTTTTGCTCTACTTTCTATTAAAAAGTCTTTGTTTGCCAGGTGTGATGTTGCACACTTCTAATCCCAGCACTTGGGAGGCTGAGGCAGAAGGGTTACCATTAGTTCAAGGACAGCCTGGATTATAGAGCGAGACCCTGTCTCAAAAAACAAACCAAAAAAAGTATTTGCCATGTGAATCATCCCTACACAGTCGCTGGTACATGCGTTGTTGCTACCATCCCTCTTCCCAATGATGGCTTCTGGGAATTTCCTGGCCATCCACCCCTTGCCATTCTTGTGCAGTTGGATCAGATGTCCTCCCGCACATACGTGTATTCCCAGGTCTTACTGGAAAGCTTTTCTTTGCTGCCATTTTCAGTGAGAAGCCTTCCTGCTCAGCGCAGCAGGCCTAGGTGTTCGCTCAACCGCACATGGGAGCTCAATTTCCAGGATACACCGCTGCCGTGGTTCTGAATACTAAAGCACCAAACCCTCATTTCACAGTGTTTCTAGGCATCTCCAGTAATTTCAAGAGGTCATGAAATCATATCTCCAAAATACATTTTGAGAATCATTTACTAACAGTGAAAATTCAGTTTTGACATTGGCTTCTGGGAGGGGGTTGTGAGGAGTTTCCTGCTATCCTGTAAAATCAGGCAAAAGAAGAGAGTAGCACTGTCCCAACCAGATAGAGGCACTACTGTGAATATTATTGCAGGAAGTAGTTTTTCTAGGTGTGTCTCGAGATTGCCTAGCAAGAAGGGAAAGAACCACTGGTGCCGAGAAGCACCCAGCACGCCAGGGCACCTGGGAGACTGCTTTGGGCTTCATGAGAATATTCATTGTTTGCCAGATGTAAGATATATTTTAAACTGTAAATTCCCCAAATGCACCCAAAAGCCTTAGCCCCCCCCCCTTTTTTTTGTATCAGGAATTGAACTCAGGACCTCGTGCTTGCCGGGCAGGTGCTAAACTGCTGAGCTATATCCCCAGCCCTAGACCTTTTTTTTTTTTTTTTTTTTTTTGAAGAGATTAAGTTTCATAAAATTTTTACTTGAAAAAATGTTACAAAATACTCTTCCAATCAAAAAGACTTTCCCGCGGGGTACATGTAGCTTTCTGCCTTAAGGATTACAGTATTGCATCCAAAGGGGAGAGATTTTTCTTTAAATAGCCACCTAGCTGCAAAACCTGTAAGGGAAGTGGCTTTAAGTACCTCTGAAATGTGAAGGCAAGTAATTGTTGAATCCATTGAAATTTTAAAATTTTTCTTTAAAATGGTCCATATGGTATATACAACATCACAACTGGTATGAAACTGTTTGTATTTTGTTTGAAACACAAAAACGATGCATATGAACAGTATTCTTTTTTTTCAGTGAACAGTATTCTTTGAAAAATAATTTGAAGTAGTACCACTGCATCATAAGACCAATTTAAACAGTATTTAGAGAACTAACAAACAAACTGAATATTAAAGTATTCAAACATTTACTTTGAATTTTCTAGTACCACTCACTGATAAAGAATGAAAAAGTTGCTGCTAAACTAACTTGGGATACATTATTTCAAACTACAGGTAACATATTTTGCTATGTATATTCTAAAAATGCACATCTAGGTTTTAGGATGTAAACTCCCATTTGCTAGCTTTTCTGTTGCAGTCTGCCAGAAAAGCCTCAGACCTTAAAAATATGGAAAAGGAAGATTAAGTGTCCTTGTAGAAACTAATACAGCAGGGACAGAAGCACACGAAGGGAAGTGCTTTTTCTCTCTCAGCCCTTTGTCTTATTATCATAATGCTTACCTGGACTGCCTTTTGGCTTGGTACGGACAGTCCTTTTCTTGCCCTAAGCCTGTCCCCTTTTTATCTGGTCCTTGTTTGTTACCCTCACTCAGTCTTTCTATTTTCTGCTTGCCTAGTGGACTAGCTTCTCTACCTAATTTTCTATCTTCTTATACTTCTGTGCTATGCCTGTTTTTCTTCATACAATGACTGTTTTCCGTAGACATCAGCCATTGATGTAAACATTTTTCGAGGCCTGCAGATGAAAGATTTTTAAAAGACTTTCTGCCTGTCTGTCATACCTAGAAACACCTGTAGGTACCATTGATGCCTCTTTAAAACTTCAGCAATTAGATAAAATAATTGGTAATTTCATTCCTTACTTGTTTATTCTTGTCCCCTTCTGGTTCCTCATTTAAGCCAGTGTTTTCCTGTTATGTATAGTTAGCATTTGTATCAATAAACTACAGAAGGCGTTATACCACCACGGAAGTGGAGTAATCATTTCTTTCCCACCAACAGTTGGGTTTATTCTTTAGCTCTATTTTCTCAACCATTAATATTTTTCTCCCAACTGAAGATACTTCCATAGCCAACTTGGAAAACCTTTTGGGCTGAAAGATTCAGTTACAGCAAACAACAATTCCCAAAGGTTTCCCAGCTTAGGAGGACAAATGAAAGGCCCATTCTTTCAAAGGTCGTCTGTCCTGCCCTGTCTTGTCGCAGGATGGGGGAGGGCAGGCTGCTGGGTAACCTACCAGCACTGCAGCCTGTGCTCTGCTTGGGCTCAGGCTTTATCCTGTTAATTTCTGGAGGAGTTTGGAGGCCAAGGAATGTGGCTCAGTGGTGGAACACTTGCCGAGCACGCATGCAGCCAGGGGTTCAGTCCCCAGCACTGCCCCCCAAAAAAGGCTCAGTGGAGGAGTTTAGAAATTTGTTACAGTGACAACATATATCATACTCTTCCTGAGATAGGTAGGGAGGTAGATAGATAGACAGGCATATAGATACATTATTTTATTTTATTTCATTTTATTTTATTTATTAGCCGGGCGTGGTGGCACACACCTTTAATTCCAGCACTCAGGAGGCTGAGTTAGGAGGAGTGTTGTGAGTTTGAGGCCGGCTTGGGCTACAACGCGAGCGCAAGGCCGGTCTGAGCTACATAGTGCGACCCTGCCTCAAAAAACCAGGGCCGGGAGTTTGGCTCAGTGGCTTGAGCGCCTTTTGGCAGGCGCGAGGTTGTGAGTTCAATCCCCGGTGCCACAAAAATATATATATATTTATTTATTTATTTGCTTGTTTTAGTGTACTATGTAGCTCAGGCTGGCCTCAAACTTGCAGTGATTTTCCAGCCTTAGCATCCCTAGTGCTGGAGTTACAGATAGATGTGCATCACTACTCCCAGCTTTTTTTTGTTTTTTTTTTTTTTTAGGTACTTGAACTCAGGGCATTTTGCAGGCTAGGTAAGCACACTGTGCCACTGAGCTGTACTTCCAGGTCCCCTGATCATATTTTTAACTTCTTAGTATTGATTAGCATTTTAGCCTGGATTGGAAACTACTTTGTCTCCCTTGTGGTACAGTTGTCGTGCTAGTCGTGACCACTGTTGTGTCTTGAGGGAAACTGCCCACTGGTCTACCTGCCTGATTCCTGAGTTTTATCTCTAGTCTTTACATTTTCAAAAGCTTTTGGCAAATGATGTGCTTCCTGTAGGACAAAAATGCTGCTCCAAAATATGCATGTGCTTCTCTTCCATCTCTTGAGAATTTTAGTCGAATGTCTATAACCCCAACTATATTTTCCCAAGCCTCTCCTTCAAAGTCATATTTGAAAAGCAGCTGACGCAGCCGGGCATGGTGGCACACACCTTTAATCCCAGCACTTGGGAGACTGAGGTAGGAGGAGCGTTGTGAGTTCGAGACCAGCTTGGGCTACAACGCGAGCGCAAGGCCGGCCTGGGCTACATAGTGCGACCCTGCCTCAAAAAACCAGGGCTGGGAGTTTGGCTCAGTGGCTTAAGCGCCTGCCCTGGCAGGCACGAGGTTGTGAGTTCAATCTCCAGTGCTGCAAAAAAAAAAAAAAGGAAAAGAAAAGCAGCTGACACTTACTATGCTCCTGTTGTGTGCCAGGCACTGTACTAGGCCATACCTGTGTCAGCCCATGGGGTCCTAGTGGCAGAGGGACACATGAGGGAACTAATGGCAGAACCAGGATTCACATGTAGGTCTTTCTGACTCAAAAACCTTTGCTGCAAGTAAAATGCCTATTTTACCCTTCCATGTGCAGTGCCTAAACTATCATCAGCATTGATCATCCACCTTAAAATTGTTGTAGGTAAATCTGACCTCACTCTAGAATGGAGCTTTTCAGTCTGTGGAGGACAAGGCTAGAGGGAATATAGTCCACTCTGAAACTCGTGAAAAATATAACCAATTATGTTACAGTCAGTTATTGAGTACCTACTCTGCTCAGGTTACTCGATATTCAGTGACATGATCCTACAATTTAAGTGAGCAGATTTAGAGAGACAATAGCAGTAACTGCTTGGAAGCAGGTCATCACAGATCTCAGGCCAAATGAATGGGGAGCACAATAAAATCACAGGAATGAGAGACTATGGTAGGTAGCCTCTTGCATCGGCAGTAACCTCCTGGAAAGATGTGGGAATTGTTGGAAGAGTAGGAATTAGATCATCAGGGAATAATTCTAGGCTGAGGCATCTGCCTGAGCAAGTATGTGTGGTATTCAGGGAGCTTTGGTAGGACAAATATGATTGTAATGACAGGATAGTGTAGGTCACTTGTAGGAAAGACTTCCATAAACTTGCTCAAGTAAACTGTATTCTTAGATTCAGCCAGGCACAGTGGCGCATACCTGAAATTCTAGCTACTTGGGAGGCTGAGGCAGGAAGATTGCAAGTTTGAGGACTGTGGGTTACATGTAAGACCTTGTCTCAAAACAAAATGAAAAGAGCTGGGGTCATACCTCAGTGTTTCCTGGGTTCATCTCCAATATCAAACAAAAAACAAAAACTGATACATAGGGCTGGGAGTTTAGCTCAGCAGTACAAGCACCTGTCTGGCAAGCGTGAGGTCATGAGTTTGATCCCCAGTACCAAAAAAATTTGATATGTAGCCTTCTTCATCAAATCTCAGAATACTGAGAGGTTAGTTTTGGGAAAAATCTATCCCTTCAAATAAGTGAATTCCATTTATGCACGCAAGTTCCATTACACAGCTGGCAGTAATGAAACTCATTACCCCAGAAGAGGTAAGATACAGAGGAGATCAGCTCATAAATGATAAATCTACTGTGTGCAAGGCCGTGACCCTGACCTTTAAAGTTACTCTTCTTGGTGCCTCTGGTCTACCACAGCTCTTCCCTAGTAACCCCATCAGAGACAGACCACTGCCAAACCTCATAGCCCTGTGTTTTGCAGAACACAAGGCCCAGCATATAATCAAATGACCATATGAGTAAACAATTGCGTATATGATAAGACAAGGCCAGGCTTATGAGTCAGTAGCATAATCTGCCCCATGTAGTACGATTCGAAAGAGTCAAAAATGACCCCTACGCAAAAGTATATTGCTGGTCACTTATAATATTTTAAATCTTGAATCCTACTACTAGAGATAGATTATACTGTCTTGAAAGGAATTAGGAGAAGGGAAACAGTTCCTCAGTACTGCAGCTATTAAATTTAAAATACAATTAGCTTCAGACCAAGAAATTTTGCCCTTAGGTATTTATCATGCAGACAGGTATTTATCATTTCTATATATGAGAAATTACATACACTTTTATCTTAATAGCAAAAGACTGGGAACCTATCAGAGGACTGGTTAATCAGATGCAAGCACCTCCTACAGTAGAATTCTGGGCAGCCACTCAAAACTGATACACTGGGCATGGTGGGACACACCAGTAACCCCAGCTACTTTGGAGGCTAAGGCAGGAGGATCACAAGTTTGAGGCTATCCATGGCAACTTAGGGAGACCCTGTCTCAAAAGATAAAAGGGTTTGGGATGTAGCTCAGTGCCAAGGCCTTGGGTTCAATTCCTGTACTGTAAAATAATCATAATCATAATCATTAATAAAGCTCTATATTTAAAGCAAAAGCTCTCTGAGACCATGCAGTGCAGGGCTGGTAGTGCAGGTCAGTGGTTGAGTGCTTCATGGCACATGCAAAGCCCAGCTTCCATCCCCAGCATGCCAGCACCAGAAGCAGTGCAGAAGAATGTGTGCATTGCACACCTCACTGGAGGGAGGACACACAGGCCTAATACCCAGCAGGCACACATCTGCAGATACCCAGGTGATCTTGGGGAGGCCGGAGATGCCCTTGAAGCTGTCGAAGCTGCCGCAGTAGTTTGCTCTGGGAAGAAAAACTAAGCAACTTGGATGGAGAGGGATTTACTTTGTTCTGCTCTCTCCTGTTGCTTTTTTATCTTCTGTAATTGAATTATGTTTAAATTAACTGCCTGTTAAAATATTTCTTCTCAGCCGGACGAGATGGCATATGCCAGTAGCTGTGGCAGTTCAGGAGCCTCAAGCAGGAGGATCACTTGAGCCCAAGTTCAGGGTCAGCCTAGACAACATCATGGCCCTATCTGTGGGTGTGTGCACACACCTGCACACGCGTGTGTATTTTAAAGGGGTTGAATTTGAAAGAAATAAAATGAGCACTGTGTGAGGAATCATTGCCCTCCCCCAGGAAGAGGTTCCTTACATACACGTATGACAGCTCAACATTGTGCCCAGGGCTAACCTAGCCAGGGAACCTAAGTTTCCAGGTGTGTCCCCCATCCCTATCATTTTGTACGAGAGTTTTGAAAGATCGCTCTGCCCAGGCTGAAGTAGGGCGATTACCAAGGAAGCAAAAATGCAGTCCAGGTGAGACATGATGGCATTTGTCCGAGGAGGCAGCAGCCCAATGTCAGCCCAGAGCCTGCCTCTGAGGGGAGAGGTGACAGGCCGTGCTGATGTGCCGGATGGGAAGGCCAGGATCACTTCAGAGGTTTTGGCCTGAGCAACGGGAAGGATGTCATTGCTGTCCGAGGAGGTAAGGAGGAAGGGGAGACTGGGAGGAGTATGTATGTTCACCATTTGGGCTCATGAATGATCCCTTACAGGTTTTTTAAAAATCAAAAGACAGGGCCACCATTTCCTCCAGAGGGTTTGGAATGACTGCTATTTGACAAGAAAAATTCTTATTCTGAGTCACCTGTCACCTCCTCTTTTTCCATTTTGGCCAGTTCTGCATTGGTCACCACTCCCCTGAGAAGTGGAACAGCAGGGAGTGAGCCCCATGAGGATCGTCTTCTCCTGGGTCCCACTGGTCCAGCCCTAGTGTTAGGTGTTAACTGTCCTGGGGCATAGAAAGGCTTTCAGTCCAAAGCCCAGGTACCTGGCTTCACCATAAACTTGTTCACTCAATCTCTAAGTCTGTTTTGTTTTTTTCATTTTTAAGACAAGGTCTCACTATACTGTCCAGGCTGGCTTCAGATTCCTGGGCTTTGGCAATCTTTTTGCCTCAGCTTCCCAAGTAACCGAGAGTACAGATGTGCACTACTGAACATGTTTACCTTTTTTAAAAAATCTTTCACATTTACTATTTGGTGGTATTTTGTTTTTGTTTTTACTGAGAATTGAACTCAAGACCTCGTGTTTGCTGGGCAGGTGCTGCACCACTGAGCTGTATAACTGGGCAGACTTTTTAGTTAAAGAAAAGGACATGAACTGGGAGTGGTGGTGTGCATATCTGTAATCCCAGCAGTCAGGAAGCTGAGGCAGGAGGATTGCTGGGAGTTCAAGGCCAGCTTATGCTGCATAGTGAGTTCAAGACCACCCTGAACAACATAGTGGAGAGCTTATCTCAAAAGATAAAGAAAAGGACAGATTGGGTTTACTAAAGTGTTCAGGACGTTATAAATCTGTGCCTACATGAAGAGCCCAGGGTTTTGCCAGAGGTGCTTGCCTCATTTGTGAAAGGGAAGGATATCACCCTACTTCTTCCTCCAGGGTCCTGAAAGAAGTCAGGAGATATGCAGCCATGTACAAGGACCTTGGGGAGGGCCAAAGGAGTCTTATTACTAGGATTGTATAAGGTTTCACTGAGGAGAGAAAACAACTCCAAGCCCTTAAAGTGGAACATGAAGCACTCCTGTTGCTTAATCAATCGAAATGACCCAGAATACAAGCTTGGATTAACATGGGCCTCTAGATTAGGGCTAATCAGGGCCAAGATGAGCAGATGCGAGGACAATCCCAGCCTGATTACTGTACCTCAGCATTTAATCATCTCTCTTGCAAGGGCAGCCGCCCGACTTAGTGCATACTGGGTTTCAAAGCCTGCAGTCCCACCCCCTTTCCCTTGCCATGGACATAAAGGCTGCTGGGTCAGAGACGGAGGCGATTTAATCTAATCGCATGTCAGAATGCCTTGGGTGGGGGTGTCTTAAAATCCCCACAACGGGATAGAATTGTGTTTATTTAAAGTAGAGGTGACTGAAACTGCTACAGCGGAACTGAGGTTTCAAGGCATTTGAGGTTACACAGTGACACCTATATACAGAAGCTCCCCCTCTGAGAAACTTTAACATGTGATTGCTATCACCAGTTTGACCCTGAGACAGCTTTGTGTGGGAGTCATTTCATCACCCAGTTGTAGAGGCCAAATTTGCTCTTTCCCTGGCTGTTGTAGAATACAGAAGGTGAAATCTGTCTAAAAAAATAATAAAAAATGTTTTACTGGGATGAGTCCTGAGTGTAGTATTCTTAGCTTTACATGTTATATTCATTTCTGAGCTGGGAACTCCACTGTCACACAGCACATTGCCCTGAGTCTTTCCTACTATATTCAGCAAGTCCCTAGAAGGGAACGTGTTAAATCCCAGAAGAGGGTTTTATTCAGTGAGTGTGGAAGACATTGAGTATCTGCCGATCACAGTCTGTTAGAGACAGGACACTCATGGATGACAGTGAATATACCCATCGTCTCCAAAAGGCCAGCACAAAGTGTCACAGGAACACAGAAGAGGACCCAAACTGGAGGACAGCAGAGCTGGGAACCGACTGAGAGGAGCATGCTGAGGACAG
Organism: Dasyprocta punctata; assembly: GCA_004363535.1. Classification (NCBI taxonomy): domain Eukaryota; kingdom Metazoa; phylum Chordata; class Mammalia; order Rodentia; family Dasyproctidae; genus Dasyprocta; species Dasyprocta punctata. The sequence goes on along the minus strand of RJWM01001696.1, from coordinate 8,986 downwards.
CCGTCCCGGCAGAGTGCACTGCCTGTGTTTGGAGAAGCTGGCTGCTTGGAATTAGACCCCGGGCAACAGGTGCCCATATGAAGGGTTGGACGTAGAGCCCAGGGCCCTTGGAAACCCACTGAAGAACTATGAAAGAGTGCAACAGAAGCACTAGGTTAGCTTCCTAAGATTGTTTTGCTTATAGTGCTGCCAGCTCGTATTTTCTGCATTTGAGTGTTCCGCTAAAAAACAGCCCTAAAAACTGAAAAACAAACAGTTTGTTCCTGTGGGCATAGACCCACATCACAGGAAACCCAAGCATCATAAGCCGAGGTGAAAGAGATCTAACACCAACAGAAAGTTTCTCCTGCTCACCCGAGTCACTATATTTGTTTCCCAAGTTTGGAGCTTTTAGAACTGACTCAAGCCAGGCAGCAAGAGCAATGCAACAAGACTGATCTTTGCTTCTGGTTTTGGCTGCTGTTTGTCAGCACTGAAGGATGACACCGGTGTTCCTACTCTGCCACTGGCCATTGTGAGTTCCTTCATTAAGTGTGTTGTTGTGGCCAGAGAAGCATTGGAAAGCAGCGATGGTCCTGATATGCTGGACAAGCCGGAGGCTGGGCATGTGGGCCTCCTGTACTCAGGCCCCCACCTGTCTGGAGACTGGAACCAGGGCCTGGCTGCACATAGGTTGAGCCAGCCATCCATTCCCTTGATCTCTTGCCCTCAGGGCGATCTTGGGGCACACCTTGTACTTTACACTGTTGGGAATGTGAAACCACCCTTGGCCTGACAGAGCCCTTAGCCAAGTGGTAAGGCTGTAGGCTGCCCTGTGCTGCCAAGCAGGCTACGCTGTGCTGTCCCTGGCCTACTATGGAGGAGCTGTGAGCATTGGCTGTGGCTGGGGTGGGGCAGGCATCCAAGAGGAGGAATTGAGTTTCAAAGGGGAAGGAGTGGGAGTGAGAATCCTTGCAGGGAGTACCTTGAACAAAGGCCCAGGGGCGTGTGACTGAGGATGGTGGCAGGGAGGGAGCCCTGAGCTTGGAGCCTCTGAGAGAGCAGGGAAATGATGGTAAGGAGGGATCAGACTGGGTGCAATGGCACCTACTTATCCCAGCCTTCTAGAAGACTTGAGGCAGAAAGATCTCAAGATGGATCCTAGCCTGATAATTTAGCAAGACCATGTCTCAAAATAAAAGATAATGAAGTTGGGAATATAGCTCAATGCAGAAACAAAACAATGAATTGGCCAAGCTCTGGGGCGCAGCCGATAGTCCTAGAGCCTGAAAGGTGGAAGGGTCACTGGATTTCAAGTTTTCAAGAGGCCCCTACTCACCAGGCTATCTCAAAAGAAGAGATAAACCAAGGCAAATCATGAGAGACCTTGAAGGCCATGCTAAAGCCTTTGAACTTTGTTACAGGTTTTAGCAAACAGTACCACAGAACTTGAAAGTTTGGTATTTCTGAAGTAACATGTTATGGGAAGATAAATTGAAGGAGAACTGAAAGAGGCATTGATAAACATTTAGCAGTTAATTGACAAAGGTTAGATGAAAGAAATTAAACCCTACACCTCCTGAAGCTAGTGTCTGGCCCTTCTGACAGCTCCCCTCTGCCTCAGCGTTTCACCCTGAGGCCACCAGCTTTTCCTGCGTTCCTGTTAACACACCAGCACGAGCAGGTCTTTAAATTTGTTATTGAGAAAGAACAATTAATACTCATATGATTAGATCAATTTTACACCTCTGTATCTGTTAATGTAAACAACCATTTTAAAGATAACGATACGCAATGTTGCAACCATTGTCAAGTTTCTATCATCCTGTTTTGTGAACCTGAAATGTTACTGTTGTGCATTTACTCTAGTCGTTTGTCTCTTTTGCTTTTTGTCTTTGTTATATGTGCCTTTTTTTCTCTTAAAAAAAAAGAATAAAAATGACAGTGGGGCGTGGGGGTTCGCACCTATCATCGCAGCACTCTGGGAGGCTGAGGCAAGAGAATGCAAATTCAAGCTCAACCTGGGCGGTTCAGCAATTTAGCGAGACGCTGCTTTAAAATATAGAACTTTTAAAGAGCTGGGGTTGTTGCTCAGGATGAGAGCCCAGGGTTCAGTCTTTAGTACCACACATAACTGCCATCAAAACACCAAGTCCTGCAGCCGGGCGTGGTGGCGCACGCCTTTAAACCTTTAATCCCAGCACTCGCAAGGCTGAGGTAGGCGGAGCATTGTGAGTTCGAGGCCGGCTTGGGCTACAACGCGAGCACAAGGCTGGCCTGAGCTACATAGTGCGACCCTGCCTCAAAAAACCAGGGCCAGGAGTTTGGCTCAGTGACTTAAGCGCCTGTCTGACAGGCGTGACGTTGTGAGTTCAATCCTGGTGCTGCAAAAAAAAAAAAAAAAGAAACCCAAAAAACACCAAGTTCTGTTTCATGTTGCATTAGTTATTTATCCCTAACACTGGCAAAATTTAACCCCCCAAAAATCCATACATAATTTAACATTGCAAAATGTTTCATTTTACGCGGTTTTGGTTTCATCTCTTTTTAGCACCTTTTCATCAAAGTACCGCAGGATTTAAATGCCGGCAGGAGTTTTAAGTGGCTTCTCCCGCGGATGGGTCCCTTGTGTTCTTCCGCATCGCCCCTCCCTTGGAACATGAGTTTCGCTGTGCAGCTGTGCGGTGATCCTTTAGCGCTTTTATACTTTTTTTTTTTTTTTTGCCGAGAATCAAACTCAGGACCTTACTCTTGTGAGGTAGGCGCTGTGCCACTGAGCAATATCACTGGCCCACCTCTGGTGTTCTTTTTTTTTTTTTTTTTTTTTTTTTTGCGGCACCGGGGATCGAACTCAGAACCTCGAGCCTGTCAGGCAGGCTGTTAAGCCACTGAGCCAAACTCTCGGCCCTAGATTTTTGAGGCAGGGTCGTACTATGTAGCCCAAGCCGGCCTTGAACTCACAATGCTCCTCCTACCTCAGCCTCCCTAGTGCTGGGATCACCTCTGGTGCTCTTAAAGGAGCAGCTGTGTAGAAAATTTTCAGGCGTGCTCAGTACTTGGGTACATAGGGGGCGGAAATTGCATGCGCCTTTTAAGGTCTGCATTCTAAGTGGCAAACGCAGTGGTTTAAAACTAAATTGAGCCGGGCGCGGGCGCGGCGGCACACGCCTTTAATCCCTGCACTAGGGAGGCTGAGGTAGGAGGAGCGTTGTCAGTTGGAGGCCGGCTTAGGCTACAACGTGAGCACAAGGCTGGCCTGAGCTACACAGTGTGACCCTGCCTCAAAAAACCAGGGCCGGGGAGTTTGGCTCAGTGACTTAAGCGCCTGCCCTGGCAGGCGCGAGCTTGTGAGTTCAATCCCCGGTGCCGCAGAAAAATAAATAAATAAATAAACCCTGTAAATTGCATACTCCCCTAAAAGAGGACGAAAAGACTTTAAAAAAAAAAGCCTACAGACTAGATGTCACGTTTTTATATTTTATCCCCCTGGTATATATCATTACTGATCTAAATAGTGGAGCATTTTTTAGTTGAGAAGTTACTGCAGTTTGGATAAGTTGATATCTGTATTTATATTATTCTAACTACATAAACATTGTTCACTGCTGAGAGAAGTGTGTTATAATTGTGACTGTGGTTCCCTCTGTAACTTTTTTTTTTCCTTCTGTAACTTTTTTCTCTCCAAATTAATACTTGCATTGGGGCGGGGTAGGAAGGGGCCTTTGCTTTCTAACCACTCATCTCCAGTTGTGACCTTGCTGGCAGTGCTTAGGAAACCCTAGCGCTCTGTCCTGCGGGGCGTCCTGCACATTCTCGGCCGTGGAGTCCCCCGACAGTGAGTGCCCCCGGATTACTGTCGCACTGTGGAGCACGCGCTTCAGCGCTGTCTGGGACCCGTGCGGGGCGACACGTTCCAGCCCTCACACAGCTCCTGCTGCAGGCTGCACTGGCGCGAGCATTGGTTCGTGGGCCGCGTCGAATTCTAGCCCTCGAAGGTGCTGCTCCAACGTCTTTCAGCTTCTAGGTTTGCTCTTACGAAGTCCCACCCGTTCTCATTCCCACTTCTTTATGTGATTTTCTGTTCTTTCTGTAATCACTTAGGATCTTTGCTGTATCCCCAATGTTGCAGATACATTTGCAAAGATGTGTCTTAGTCTGTGGATTTTTTTTTCATCTATTGTACTGCTGGGTATCACATGGGCCTTTTCAATCTGAAATTCATGTCTTTTTAATCCTAGAAATTTACTTACATCTAATAATTAACTGAGCCGGATGTAGTGGTGCAGGCCTGTGATCCCAGCATTTGGGAGACTGAGGCTTGAGAATCACTATGAGTTCAAGGCCAGCCTGGGCTATGTAGCAACACTCTGTCTCAGAAAACAAAACAAAAGCCTTATATTCCTTTTCTATAGTTACTGTGTGTGTGTGTGTGTGTGTGTGTGTGTGTGTGTGCATGCGCGTGTGTGCGCTGGGAAATGAATCCAGGGTCTTGCACATACAGGTCTGTCATCTATGAGAATATTGTTTGCTTTCTTCTGCACACCACACTATCTTAGCTACCCCTGTGTACCTCTTTTCCCTGCATACTTCTGTGTCCCTTAAGAGTGACATACTAAAACACTGATTGTCGGGGGCAGAGTCTGGTGACCCACATGCCTTAGGGTTAGTATTAGGACAGCAGCCCTTCCCTACCCACCAAATGTCACTGTAGATCTTTTCTTGGGACATGTCAGGTTCTCAAGACAAAGGCTGAGTCTCATGTGGTGTAGGCCAGGGCACCTACAGGTGTGGTCCATTAAGTACAGATTTTCAGCCTTGTCCCCTCTCTGCAGAAGCCAGCACTCCACATCTGGAGCCTCTCTGGCAATGGCCTTGCACCTCTACCTCCTGAGCAAGAGCTGCTTTTTCACATTTGTGCTCCACCTTCCAAAACTATATCAACATCCCTGTTTTACAGCGTTTTCCCCATTCTCTGTAATGCTAGTTTCAGAAGGAAGAGAATGTCAACTGGTAGGCCTCTTTGGCCTTATTTAACTAGAAATGGACTACCAGCCTTCTCTGAAGGTATGTGCTCCTCAGTTTATGGTAAACTGTCCTTCCTACTCTAAGAAATAGGGATATTGGAAGACAGTTGAGTGTCTCCTTCTCTCTCTCTCTCTCTCTCTCTCTCTCTCTCTCTCTCTCAGTTGACCTCAAAATTGTTTTTAAGTTTTACTGCAAGATCTAAAAATCAGCTTCAAATGAATTAGTCCCACACATACCTTTTTTTAAAAACTTGACTGTGAAGAGAGGGTTACAGTTAAGCAGAGTTTTTCAAGCTGAGAGAAACCTAGCATAACAGAAAAGGGCTTGAGGTAGGCGGTATAACCCAAAGCTAAGAGGAGTATGGTGGTTGTTCCCGGAGGAGGAAGGCAGTCGGGGGCTAAGATTCATAGTGGATAATCCCGTGTTTCCTGAAGATGGAGACAGGCAGGGTCTCTTGGAAAGTCGTATAGGCCCTGCCCTGAAGTGTGTTCCCAGTTTCTCCAGATTTTCTTTCTTGATATACTGTTTTTAAAAAGTAAAGTAGAGTGAAGCAAGAGACTGCTTTGTGCCTGGAAAGTAGGTTTGTGATTTCGTGGGGCCGGCAGACAGTGGCGTCCTGAGGGACCAGGGGCTGGGTGCCCCCGCCCATCAGCACCCGGAACTTGAGCACAGCCCTCACCAACTCTCTTGCCTTTGTCTCTCCAGGCCTGGTCCAGATCCCGGTGAGCATGTACCAGACTGTGGTAACCAGCCTCGCCCAGGGCAATGGGCCAGTACAGGTGGCCATGGCCCCTGTGACCACCAGGATATCGGACAGCGCAGTCACCATGGACGGCCAGGCTGTGGAGGTGGTGACGTTGGAACAGTGACACGCAGCCGTTCTATGGCATCATTTTCTAGTCTACTTCAAAATTTTTTACACGTTTTGCAGAGGTGCAATCAAATGGAATTAAGTCTCTTGACTTTGGAAGAAAAGTTTTGTTAACCTTTTTTTGAAAAGGAAGAAAGGCAGCGGATTTTGGAATTGCATTTTTTTAAAGCACCACTCTTGATTTTCTGGGATTGGTGGAGTAAGAAGCTGCATTGTCAATTTCACTGTCCCAAAAAAGCCAAATTGTGGCAGGACTTCTTTCTGCAGAAACGTGTGTATACTTACGTGTGTGTATGTGTGAGTGTGAGTATATGTATATGTGTACATATGGACATACACATTTACATATATATAAAGTATATATATATACATACATATATATATGTATGAAACCCGCATGGAATTCTCTGTATGAAATCAAGGTGAACTGTGGATAGGATAATCCACCCAGTTTAGTGGGTGGTAGGGTACGTGGCCAGACACAGTCACCTGGTTTTTGTTCATACCAGGGTCATGCGTTGAGCTACTGACAAACTCAGGCAGAGGTGACCACGCCCTTCACCAAAGCTGCCTCCCAGCGGCTGCCTAGACCTCTCCCTGCCGGACTCAGCTGAGGAAGGAGGTTCCAGGACGCGGAGGGGCCCAGGGCTGGTGGTCTGCCAGCAGGGACGCTCTCGGCCAGCCCAGGTACCGAGCTCAGCTCGGGCGGAGGGCTGTCCCGTAAGCTCCAGGACAGGGCCAAGAAGATGACCCTCAGCCCCTGCCTCCTCCCCTTCCCAGGAAGCCGCCCGGAGCTCATGAGTGTTGAAGAGTTGCTTTGGTTTGAAGGTCAGTCCTGACTTGGTCATTGTATGAATTGAAGGGAACAGAAGTATTAAGGGACTGAGGAGTGCGTGCTAAATGTGCTTGTGGGTGTGTGCGTGCGTCATGGGGGACAGTGGGAGAGGGTGCGAGGAGCTGGAAGGGAAAGGAAGGAGGGAGAGAAGTTCGTAGACCAGGGTTCACCAACGCGAGCCATCTTCTCTAGCCGGCTGGAGTAGCTCAACAGAGGAGACCCTGCGCCAGAAGGGGACAGCTGGCTCAGGAAGGATGGCCGTCACAGCAGGGCGGTCAGGAGAGGAAGGGCCGGAGTTCCTGGATCCCCTCCTTCAGGAGAGGCTGTGCGAGGAGGCCCTCTTCTCTACCTGTGACGCCGGCCCGGCCGGCCTTCCTCCTCACAGGCATCGTCACTGTCAGGGCCTGTGCTTTCCCAGCAGCGACCCTGAGTCTCCAGTGGATAAATTCACCTGACTTTTTGACAGGCCAAATCTCTGCTCCTTGAGTACAGGGACAACACTTCCTCCCTCTTCCCAGGTTCCCCTACATGTGTGATAGCGTATTTAATGTGGTTTTTTTTTAATGCAAATTAAAAGATTCCTCATGTCTTGCTCAACCTTTGAGAAAAGTTTCAGATTCTTGTATTTGCTTGTTTTATATAAAACTATCTAATGTTTCTTTGTATGTTCTTTTCTGTACGTAATGGGGGGAGGGAAGGGAAATTTACATATGAACAGTCCTAGTTCTACAATTTGTTATTTTTTTAATTATTATTTTTTATTGTCATTGTGAAGCTGTCCAGGGCTTTAAAGTCCATGTTCCTTTGTGGTGAAATAACCTCCTAATAGTTTGAGAACTTGCCAAGAAGAAGAAAAAAAGCAAAACTCCAGTAGCAAAGCATGGATTCTGTGTTGTTTTCCATTCTGTCTATACTGCCTCATTCAATAAATAGTTTAAAATGTGGCAACAGGAAGTGGAAACTGTTCATCTCTGGAGCAGTCCTTGGCCTCTTGAGCAAAAGGGCTCTGTTTTGGGGTGGCTCATGCTTTTTGAAGGATACTTGTACTTGAGGTCAGTGGTCTTTGTCCCCTGTGGCACTGCAGAGCGCTGAAAGGAGGTCACTGAGGTTCAGGTCAGGGCCTCCTGCTGACCCCAGTGCCAGACCAGTTCCATTTCATGTCCAGTTTTGTTTTCTGTGTCATGATGCTCCAGGAGAAAAGTGTAGTTTGAAAAATCCTGAGGGTGGTTTGAAGCCTCTCCTCTGAGATCTCTTCTTAGGGGTTAATTTTATATCTACAGTAAAAATCAAGATGGGAGCCAGGTGTGGTGGTGAACCCCTGTAATCCCAGCAATCAGGAGGCTGAGACAGGAGGATTGCCTTGAGGCCAGCCTAGACTGCATAGTGAGACCCTGATTCCAAAAAAAAAAAAAAAAAAAAAAGGTGGGCAGTGGTGCCCCACCATCCTGGGAGGTTGTCCCGCCTTCGGTGCTCTTTAACCCTCGAGTGGATTGCCCTTGAAGCAGAGGGCCCAAGACACAGATTTTTCCTGACATCCTCACTCTGGGATTTCTCACACAGCTCACTGTCTTAACATGCCCTTTTCCAGCTGTGTGTGTCTCCTCCCACACCCCCCGAGTTGGACCTTCCCAATGCCCTTAGCCTCCACACCTTTCTTTAGCACATTTGCCTCAGCCCAGAATGCCACATCCCACCCCCATGCCACTGCCACCACCTTTCTCAGTTTCTCTTGTTGGATGTCTTAGTGATAAGAATTAGAATAATTAAATGGGGGGAGAGTTTCCTCAATGTGACAGCAGTTCTCTAAAGCCAGATGCCCACCTCTCCCTCTTGCACAGATAGCATGGGGCCACCTATTTTCACTAGAGAGGGTGAAGCAGAGGAGGGCCTGATTGCAGCCACCAGGAGCAGTGAGGATATCTAGAGAGTCTCTTGGTCAGAACGAGCCAGGTCACACAGATCCTGCTGCCACCACAAGCACTTGTTGACAGCTGTCTTCTGTGGAGCTCATGGAGACCCGCTCTTCAGTCACTGCCAAGTCACTGGCGGGAGCTCAGCTGTCCTTCAGGCACAGTAAGGTAAGTCCAGTCAGCGAGTGAAGCGGCAGCAGTTCAGGTGGGAGAGGAGAGGAATGCTGAGGCAGGCCGGGTGGAGAGCGTCTCTCTAAAGGGCCAGCCGCCCAGGCGCCAGTGGATGGTCACCTCACAGGAAGGGCGCCTTACTGTCCTGTCTTCAGAATGTTCCAGAGAATCTGGAGAATCTAGATTTTTTTTTTT